>PVJL010010474.1:0-49125 GCA_004026885.1 Lyroderma lyra | reverse complement strand
CTGGGTGCACAAGGACAATGCTCGGAGTGTGGTTTCTGACTTCTGGCAAAATATGACCTTGGGAGCAAGGTTGTTTGGTCTCTGGGAAAGATTTGAGACATAACTTGTGGCCTGCCTGCCTTGAAGAGAATAATAATAATATAGTCAGTAATGCCTTAGCAACATGTACCAAAATATTGATTAAATGCAGGTGTCTGTAACTATTGGTCCTAGTTAAGATGTACTTCCCAGTCTCGCTTTGCTGATTCACCCCTATGATCTCACTTGTTCTGCCCACCCTGTAAAATAAACTCGCTGCTGCCAGGCGGGGTCTCCGTGTCTCCATCAGAGCGCAGAGAACCACCCGGTCCCAGCTTTTCTGTCTGTGTCTGTGTCTGTGTGTTTATTTCTTCATTCCCCATCGCCTCCCGTCTGGTTCGCCTGTTCACCTGTGCAGGTTGCGGCAGATGAACCTTGAAGAAATTATGCTAAGTGAAATAAGCCAGACACAAAATGACAAATACTGACTCCACCTATACCAGCTACCTAGAGCAGTCAAATTCACAAAGACAGAAAGCAAAATGGTGGTTTCCAAGGGCTGGGGAGAGGGGGAAATGAAGAGCTGTTGAGTACATACAGAGTCTCAGTTTTATAAAATAAAAGGGGTTCTGGAGATTGGCTGCATAATGATATGACTATAATTCACACAATTGACTGAACACTTAAAAATGTTTAAGATGGTAAATGTTATAGTATGTGTTTTTTTACCACATTGTTTAAAAGGAGAGGAGGGAACATTCATTAGAGTTCATGTGTACCATTTTGGAGGGGGGGAGGGCTACAGCCTGGATTCCATGAAATTTCAAATGAACTATGATAGAGCTTTCGAAACCTAGTGTAGTTTTAGGAGAAATTAATAGTCAGACAGTTACCTCAGACTTTTCTGAGATTGATACAAATGCAGTCATAGATTCATTTATTCAACAAAAATTGATTGGGTGTCTACTGTGCTCTAGACATGGTGCTGGGTGCTAGGGAGACAGTGGTGAGGCCTCGCTGCCCCCACCCACATAGGTCTTACAAGTCTGATCATCCAAATCAATTGGGATAGAGCATGAGTGGGCCATGTAAAAGTCCAGAATATAGACTTTTCTTTCCTGTTACTTCATAGAGTGTTCCATGAACACTGCAACAGCGACTACCACCACAACCACCACCACCATACAATCTCTTGGTATTCTTACATACTTTCTCTCATTTGGTTTAATTTGATTTGATCTTGACCTCAACCCTCTCCCCGCCATCTTTACATTATAAACCTCTTACTGAGAACAGGTCAGTCTTACTCATCTTGTATTCTCTACAGAGTGTATCCTCTACAAAAAGTCTCTGTCACTAACAAAATGCCTTACATACAGGCCCTCAATAAAAATGTTGTGCAATATGCTGAAATAATACTAACCATTTCTCTGTGACCAAAATAATGACTGCTGGTTTCAGGGTCCTGAAACCAACACAGCTACCAAAGAGATTACAATATGATAAGTTTGAAAAGATATTTTTAAATGCCATGGTTAGGAAAAAACCTAACCATGGTTTTTCCTTGTATTGTGTCCATGTAGCCCTTTTTATGAAAGTCCTTTCTACATAATAATACTAATTCTACAGAGAGTATAACTCTAGGATATATGAGATTTACTTGCATGTTACAAGTTTGTTTATGGACTCAGACCTCATACTGTGCATGAGCATATTTAACACATGGCCTATCAGTTGACTCATGTAAATATCATATTCAAATCAGAAATACCTAGAGTAGGGTGGGGAGTGGAGAATAAACAAGCCAGTTATTGGAAGCACTGATAGTAATGATCATGAATGATATCATCCTACTATTGCCTATTAGAAAAGTCTGCAATTGGAGGCCTCTAAATCAGAATTAGGCATTGAGATTCAGCCGTTCAATGAGTGCTACCACCACAACCAAGTGCTCTAACTCCCTAGTCACGTTATTTCATTCATGCTTTGTAATCAGTTGCTGATGGAGCCCACTCTCTAACCCATTTTACAGATGATGAAACTGAGGACAAAGTAGGCTGGAGATTCCCCAATATTTTATAGCCTCCAAATCCCATTGTCTTTCCATATACTGTGATAGCTCAGTTTTGTACATTTTATGGAGCTGAGATTAAAAAATGCAGTCTGTGTTGTTCAGGAGTTGCTGTTTCTCTAGGTCCCGTAAGCCTTAGCCACACTCTCATGAACTTTGAGTTTCAGTTGCACAGCAAACCCTCAAAGGGGGCAAAGGCTGATGTCATGGGAGCAGCAGGTGATGGCACTACTTGGGGGAGGACATATTCATGCTTCTCTGACATGCCTGGCCAGTCTGTTGTTCACGTGAAACGATGCCCAGCAGGGACAGGGCCACCTAGGTCTGCCAACGCAAGTCATTCTCTGATTAATGCAGGTTTAATGTCCAAGGTTATAAAGTGCTTGGATGCAGAGAGGGAAGAGCTAATCCATGCAGTCTTTGGTGGCCAAAATTTAAACAGCTCTGCTTTAGACCACTGACTTGGAGTAAGACTGACTCTCTGGGTACCCGTCCTGTTACTCTAAGCAAGTTAACTGCCTTCTCTGAACCAGAATTTCCTTATCCAGAAAATAGGGTAGTAAAACTTTCCTCAGAGAGGGGCTGAGATTGGAGGTATGCACAAAAAAGAACCAGATGCATCATAAAACCTCAAAAATAACTATTATTATTGTTATTATTGTCATTATTACAAGAAGATTAATTGGCTTTAGTAGTATAAGTAAAATTATTTCTACTATGCAGTTCTCAGGGGGTGGAATGTTTTAGTCACTGTTCTGACCACCCAGTTCCTGACCCCCAACAAGCCCCACTCTCTCTCTCTCTTTTTTAATCACCATTCACCTCTACTTCCTCCATTCTTCTTTGAAAAAAATGAAATCTGGTTAAACCTCACATGTCCCCACAAATGTTGGTCATGTTGGTCTGATGGATTAAGCACCAGGTGCTTGAATGAGCACCAGGTAGAGATGGGGAGACCGTAAAGTGTACATCTGAGTAGCAAGTCCAGTCAAGAGTGCTGATGGGAGCTTTACCTGGTCTGGCCTTCCACTATCCTTAGGACAGGTCTTGCCCAAAATTTCCCCAGCCAAATGAGCCTCCATTTGTGTTTCAATCATTTCAATTCCCTTCAATAATCATTTTCATTGTCTAACACTACCTACCTACTTTCGGAAGCTGAGCCTCAACTCTACTTAGACAACCTAGTTCTCTGCTATTTTTTCCTTCATTTCATTGACAGTTTACTTTTTTCCTCATAGATTCTAGTGTTATATTCAATATCAGTGAGTACTTCAACCCCCCTCCCCCATTTTATGAATTATTCCAAAAGAATCTGTTCCTGAGAATTCATACTTTCCTATGATCATGGTCATTTCATTATTTTTAATTTCCTCATAAAATTTATTTGTCCCATTTATTATTTGACTCAGGAAACACACAGTATTTTTATTTACCTTCTCTTGAATTAGATTTTGCTCAGGAGAAAACCAGTAGAATGAACCCATACACAAACTGTGCCATATCTAGGGAAGATGATAGCTTAGATCAATCACTTTGAGTTTTATTCTAGTTTTTACCAACTTTAAAGATAAAAATGTAGAGATCGAGAAAATGAGAACAGAGTAAAGACAGTGTATTCTGGCATTAAAAACACCAGGGAGCCCAGGTTGGTTTTGGGAGGGGGACTGAGGAAGGGAAGGAAAGTGGAGTGCAAACAGGGGTGAAGGAGTGGGGAGTCTTTGAATGCCTACTGTATGCAAGCACTTTAAAGACTTATTTAATGCTTTTGTGAAGATGAGATTCCACTTTACAGAGGAGGAAATTAGGGCTCAGGAAAAAAAAAATCCTTGGCCAAGATCACGTGTTTTACAAGTGCAGGAGCTAAGCTATCATTCCTCCCTGTTTCCCTTAGTGAACTCTAGAACTCAATCATTCAGTAGCTGCATGACTTGGGGGAATCCCCTAATCCTCTGTGCCTCAGTTGCATAACCTGTAAAATGACGAGTCTGGATTAAGAACTTCTTGGTCTCCAAGTAGCCCTTGTAGCTTTAACATTCTGTGAATACAATGAATGTGTGAGCATGATTAAAAGGATTGGCTGTTTATGAACCAATCAGAGGTATTGGACAAACACCTCCCCACCAGGCCAAGGAAGGGAAAGGCAAAAGTTAAAAAAAAAAAAAAAAAACAAAAAACCAACTTTGATGAGAAGTCTATAAAAGCTGTGTATTTCCAAAGATTCTTCCTATTTGGCAGCTGCTGCCTCATCCACAGCTTCTGATCTCTCTCCTCTCCCAAACCGTAAGTAAAAGAACATTATTTGTGTACTTGGACTGCACCAAGCAGTAAGGGGTTAATAGTAGCTTGTACAGTGGAAAGTTCATTTGCTTTTGTTTTCAGGAAGAACTTGGTGGTAGCTGAAAACATGATGATCTGCAGAAATGATTGTTTTTCTCCTTCCGGGTAAAGGTTCACACACCCCTTTCCTGACTCTTGGGTGGGCAAAAAGCTCAAGATTGAGGCCAGTTACCTGTCAGAGGGCTCTTTTGAATGTTGGCCTAAGAAAAACAACTTGAATACTCCTATTTGGTTAAGTTCTATTCAGTTTTTGAGATTCTTGCTCATTTTTACTCTCCATAACAATTGCTTATTTTGATTTATTTACATATCTATCACCTCATGTCATTTTCTTCATTCTCTTCTCATATCTACTGGTATTAGCACTGAAGTTTGTTTGCTTGTTTTTTGTCACAGAAATGCATCTTTGGTGTGTGTTGCCCTTTGCCTTCACCCTCTTCTCAAAAGAGAAAATGGAACAGGCTTGGAAATGTCACAGAGCATAGCTGTCATTTGATTATAAATTCTCAAACCTCCCACTTGTTTGATATTTTCTATAACATTTCCTACTGGCAAAAAACACTTTAAAGACCCTATAGGTTAAGATATTTGGCATCAAAAGCTGCTGATGTACTTTGGTGCCTTTGTTCAGCTCTCTGAAAAACAAGGCATGTTATGAAGATATGCTGCCTTTTAAAATAAACTTGACTTTAAATAGTTACCTAGAGCTCGATTAGCCAGTCAGGATCCAGCAGGGGCTCAGTTCTGCTGCCATCATCATCACTTTAGCGCAGGCATACCTGGGTCAGGAAATAGAGTGTAGTTGCTGTAAACCTAGGAGTTTCTTTGACTCACTTGCCAATTTAGAGGAAAGAGCAACATTCTTTCTGGGCTGCTGCACATGTGTTCAGAGGCCTCAGGAATCCGGGCGTCCTGAGAACATCTCACTGTACTTGTCACTGTGGCACTGGGGTCGGTAATGAAGCATCCCTACATAAAAGTGCTCCAGGCAGTGCTTGGTGATCATAGGTTTTTTTATGAATAAGCCCTTTATGTCTGTCTTCCTGAAAATTCATCTGCCTCGCACAAGGAAAAGCAAATGGTCTCCGCTGCCTTATACTTCTCCAGGAGTTGGACATTCGTATTTTCCAAATTATCTTTTCACAGATCTTCTTCTAGGAGGGCAGAAAGAACCACACAGCAGGGTTCCATCTGTTGTTTTGCTGAAGAAAGATTAGAAATAGGATCCCATGTTTAAGCCACTAGGATGTGACTTACAATCCTAGAACATCACAACGTAGAAGGGGCATCGAACATCTTCCTGAGCCTCCGTTTCCTCATTTCTAATGTTGGCATGATTGATACAGACCTTTGAGGTCACTTGTAGCTCTGTTTTCTGTGGTTACTTTCTATTCATATACGTTCATTCTCACAACCTTCCCCCAAATTTGTATATATATATATAACCTGGTAATATATTATGTACAATAAATTATGTAATATATAAGCCTGTTTATCAAGAAATCAGCTATTATTAAAAATTCAAGCGAAACGTGAGTCACCCCACCCCATCTCTTTCCCCAGAGATAACCCCAGGGTGATTATCCTCTGCTTCTATCAACCCACAAACAGTATGTGTGTATACCACTTTGTTAATTAAAAAAAGAATGATAGTATATATTGTATATTTCTCTGAAACTTGCTTTTTTCACTTAATAATATCATGAGAACAACTTCCAATCACACTTGAGAAAAACATGTTGGCTTGAAACATCAGTGAACAGAGGCACAGGGGTGTAGAAATCATTCGCTATCATCACCCACTCCCAGTTGGGCTCCTGTCTCCCAGTGGTGAACATTGGCCCATGACCCCGTTTTATGATTAACAGATGGGTAACATTTGTGCTGATGTGGTACGGAACTTTAATCTCTCTGTAGAAGTTTAACTTCCCATAAACACTATGGTTTGATTTGACCTTTTCCTTGTTTGTTTTTCTGGTTGAGTCAGCACACTGTCTGCAGAAAGTAGCTTGGTAGTAAATAGAAACATGGAAGTCCCTTAGGAAGTTATTTTTTGAAAACTTTAAAAAGAGAGGAGTAATAGCAGCTTACATTTTCATAATGCTTTATAAAGCACCTTCATGTTCATCATGCAATTCAACAAACATATTTTGAGCAACTACAATGAGTAGGATGCTCACAGGTCACATTTGATCCAGTTGTCAATGAGACAACCAGAGCAGAAGTTATTGCCATTGAATCCATAATCACCTGAGACTCAGAAATTAGTGACTTGCCAATGGTCCCAGTGGGGGGGAAGCAGAGCTGGTTCTTGAACTTGGGTCTGTGTGATCTACCAGCAGCAAACCTCTGCGTAAATGTGTCAGATGTTTATGAATTGTAATGTCAGTGATATGGGAATAATGATCCACAGTCCAGGGATTTGGGGTACTCTGGGGGTGTCAAGTATTCCTGGGATGTCATCAGGACACAAAATCATCCAGGGCCCTTTCCTTTTATCAAGCTCACTTTTTCCTTGAGAGAGAGGAATACTGCCCCTTATCCCAACTTTGTGCCTTATTAGCTATTCATCCTTGGACAAATAATTAAACCTCTCATATAGTCTTTCCTTATCTAGTATGGGAGAGGGAGGAAATCCCAACTGCCTACTGGGATTATTTTGAGGAATAAAATATATAGTGCATGCAAAGCAATTAGCAGTAAATGACAATTTGCTATTATTATTGGGCTATTTTTCCCTTTTGTTTCATTAAGAAAACATCTTTATTATTATTATTATTATTATTATTATTATATTTTGGTAGTTGTCAACTCCTCTGTGCAAATACCTAAACTGAGAGAGAAAACATGCACTTTGGAATGTCATCAACCTCAGGTTGGCTTTTATGTGCATGAAGATCTGGAGGCCAGGTCTAAAGTTAAAATCCCTGACAACAATATTAGGACTAATATATAAGTAGGGGCAAATCCATCTTCAGGTGACTGAGATGCAAGGAGCCTTGGAAGATCATTTTCTCTAGAGTTGGTAGCCCACAAGTTTGTTCTGGTACCCCAAGGACAGCATTGTGGTTTCATTCTTTTCAGTTAAGACAAAAACCCCTGTTGAAGAAAGATGGCAACAACGAGAGTAGTATCAGTTATACTTCTCATGAATTAGTTCAGTAGCCATTGATTTCTTATATCAAGGGACAAGGTATTGAGAATAGGTCTTGAGGGATGTAGAAAATATAAAGAAATCAATTTTCCATGAGAGACAAGATTGGGTAGGGAGCTCTGCTTCATCCTAGCTGGGACCTAGGGCAAGTCAGTAAATTTCTCTGAATCTTAGCTCATTAATAAAGATAATACCTGGGTTGGTTCCCTCAGTGTTGAGTGGATCATATGAGAACTGAGGTGCCCTTGGGTTTCCAGGAAGTAGAATGCAGGCACAGGGCATCTCCCCTGTGTGTGAGGGGAGAAGAGGCCATAGGACTGGATAGGAAACTACTTCCCTAGGATCTGTTCTCTTTGAAATCTCAACCTATGCAAAATCGCTCTTTCTAACTTAGAAGATAAGAGCCCTATGAGCTTGCATTTTTCAAGACCAACCCAAAGTGGCAGCTGAACAGGGACAATGTCTCCCTTCAGGGGCCCACTACTAAGGAGGTTGCTTGGGTAGAGGGTCTTCAAGCCAGAGTCTCTCCTCACTAAGTCAGTGAAGTTAAGAATTATTGGAGCAGGGGTCACCATATGGTTTCAGCATCCTTGGAGCCTGTAGGAACCTCCAGCCCAGAAGCGCGAAGGAAAAACTCCCCCCACTGCCTCAAATGGTCTCATAGGTGGCTGAATATAAGGAAAGAGGAGTCTAGGTCTCAAAGCTGAGGGGAGGTTACCATTAAGGCCAAGTAGCTGTTTCTCCTTTCAAGCTTGTTGCCTGGAGGGCTACAGGCTAACAGAGCAAAGTGGAGAATGGCCACAGAGGCCAAAAGCCTCCTGTCCTGGCCTCAAGCCATCCAGGGCATGTGATGATCCCAGGAATCCACAGAATAGAGAGAGAGTCCATTACTGTAGTGCCTTCTATTTGTCAGATTCGAGTGGGTCACTAATTAGCTGACTCAGTCTCAGGACCAGTGATCCCAAAGGTTTTATGGAAGGTATTCTGTTCAGAGTCACCATGTCCATTTGGCATTCTACCTTCATCCATTATAGCTAATTGAAACTACTTAGGCTAAGGGGGGAAAACATTTGTTTATCCACTTCTGACAATGAGCCAGAAATGTCAGAGGGGCCTACAGGGCTTGTCTGCACACCCCGGCCACCTGGGCCACGAGTCCACCTGAGCCACCCACATTTCTGTTCAGGACTCCCCACTGCACTCTTTTCCAGACCTGTCAGCATGGCCCACCGATTTCCAGCCCTCACCCCAGAACAGAAGAAGGAGCTTGCAGAAATTGCCCAGCGCATTGTTGCCAATGGGAAGGGGATCCTGGCTGCTGATGAGTCTGTAGGTGAGTGCAAGAAACATTATATAACAAGCATACTCTTGTTTCTACACTCAGCAAAGGCAACCCAATAACCATATTCTCCTTCCTCCCCGAGGGGTAAAGGCTTATGCAGAAAGGCGTGCGAGCAGAAGACCCAGTAAGCTTAGACCTTTCGAGTCCTGTCATTCCAGCAGGCAGATTTCTGAAAACCAAGGACAGAGGCTTGTCCTTGCATTTTAAGGCCCCTTGCCATAGTTCTTTTGAATCCAGGTTACAGCAAGGTGAGGAAGTCAGTAACCAGAATGAGGTCAGATACACAGTCTCCTGCTGCTGCTAAGAAGTCTGCCAAAGAAGGGCAGAGAGGGCAGGGTAGTGTCCACATCCCGCCCAGAGAAAAAGGGCTTGTGGTTGAGAGAAGCCCAGATGGTACAAGGGAGAGCTCGGGCAGGCCTGCATGCCACCATAAAAAGATAGAAGCCAGAGAAGTCAACAGCCAGTCCAACTCCTCCTTCTTTTGTACGTACATCCAGTCATGGCTGGAGAGGCGGCAGGGCAGGGCTGGGTGAGACATCCTTCTCAGTCTGCCGGTGGGCCACCAAGCAATTTGGGGATGACCACTAGAATAATAAAATAAATAACTAGTGGCCTGCAGCACTTGGAGAACATTAGAAGTAGCCCTGGCCCTGAAAAAGTCTGCCCAGGCCTGCTATAGGGCCTTACCTACCCACCTGGACCCAGTGGTGGCTTCTACCCTGACCGGGACAGCCCAGCCCGCGTGCGTCCTAGCCAGCAGCCCGATAGCAACCAAGGTCTTTCCCTGGGGACAAAGAAAAAGGGGCAGGCGTTCTGAAGATCTGAGAGTCTTGCTGTCCATCCTGGTGAGGGCCATTGACAGGGTGTGGATGAGGGTGACAGGAAAGCCCGGCTTGCTCCTCACACTGCCTTCTCCCACCCTCGTAGGCACCATGGGAAACCGCCTGCAGAGGATCAAGGTGGAGAACACCGAGGAGAACCGCCGGCAGTTCCGAGAACTCCTCTTCACTGTGGACAGCTCCGTGAGCCAGAGCATTGGGGGCGTGATCCTATTCCATGAGACGCTCTATCAGAAGGACAGCCAGGGGAAGCTGTTCAGAAACATCCTTAAGGAAAAGGGGATCGTGGTGGGGATCAAGGTGACTACTCCCGCTCCCTTCTCACTGCCTCTTCACCCCTGCCAAGTTCTCAGCGCGGGGGCAGGGGCAGGCCCAACGTTCCTGAATATTCTCGTCATCTAACTGCTGTTCTCACTCCTTTCCATCACATCTCCCTCTTGAGAACAAATCCTCTTTAGACGCTTCTTCCCATGCCTTCTTCTTTCAACCACTTTCTACGAGGTGCTAAATCTCTTAGGGTCTCAGTTTCCTCATTTCTGAAATGGGAATAATAGTACCTACCTTATAAGGTTCTTATAAGGATGAAATGAGTTTTAAGAACAGTCTCTGTGACATAATTAGTATTCAGTGCATGATAGCTATTATTATTAAAGCACTTACTGTTCTATCGTGAGTAGGTCCTCCAGAACTGCATGAACTTCTCAAAGGTGAATGCTAGAATTCCATGAGTGCTTACAATGCCAGGTACTCCTCAGACCCTCTGGAGGTAGACTCAATTATTATCCCTATTTTAGAGATGAGGGTAGAAAATGGAATTACAAGGGGTAAAATAACTTGCCCGCAGCAAGGTGACTCTCTAACCTCTCCAGCTCATGAACTTAGTTTAACCTGTGCTCTGTTCAAGTAGAGGCTGCTCTAAGGAGCCTCTTTATCTCTTGTCATAATACAGTGCCTGGTATGTGCAAGCGCTCAGTCCGTGTCTCTTGAATGCATGAATGAATAATTTAAGGGAAGGTGCTCTGATGCAGAACCTCTGCATCTCAGGTACTCAGATTGCCTCTTACTTCCCAAGCTCCAGGCCTGTGCTTTCCATCCTCTTACAGTGGACGCTGTTAACATCATTTCTTCCAGGAAACTTCCCTTCCGCTGTGGGTTGAATTGTGTCTCTCCCAAAGATTACTACACCTTCCTAATTCAACTGCTTAGTTTGTGAAAGATAAGAACTATTAGTTAACACCAGGGGTTCTGCTTGTGTTTTACTGGGACACCTGACACCTGCTAATTACTTGTTAATCATTTATATTCACAGTTAGACCAAGGAGGTGCTCCCCTTGCAGGAACAAACAAAGAGACCACCATTCAAGGTAAGATATGACCCACTGGTACGATTCATGTGAATATATATTCTAGAAATGAGAAAAATAAAACAAAACATGAATATCACACTGGTGTGAGAATCCCTAACACCTGATTTTTAACCCCAGCTCCTCTGTTTAATAACTGTGTGAGGCTAGTCATTTAAATGATATGAGTCCATTTCAGGGATAACAATATCTGCTTTGCAGAATAGTTTTAGGGATTAAATTAGACAGTATATCTAATTACCATGTCAAGCACGAGAAGACACTTTGTAGCTGGGAATATTATTTTTTAGAGAAAAATCCAGCATCAGTTGAGACAAAAGGTCCCAGGCTTTGGGCTCAGACACACCCAGATTTGAACCCTGGTTGCATCTCTTACTACTTAGATAATTTTACAAGGTACTTCACTATCCAAGTAGACAAGTATAAACCATCACATTGGGTGAGCTAAGCATGACTTGAATCCAGCTCTGTCTGTCACTCTTTAGCTAGGCAAACTTGGTAAAGTCACTTAACCTCTCAGAGAGTTGATATCCCCATCTGTTAAACAAGTATAATATTAATTATTAGGATTGCTGAGATAATTAAATGAGAAAAGGTGTGTAAAATGCCTAGAACCATGCCTGGAAAGTAGTAACTACTAAACAAATATTAGTTCCCTCTGTTCTTATGCACATCAAAACCATATTTATTAAATCCAGGTCTTTTGGCTCAGTATTGGGATCCAAGTTTATTGGCCTGAATGTTCTCAGTCCCCAAGCTCTGCTGACTGGCAGCTAAGCCAAGGGAGAACTCATCACTTTATCAACAGTCCCATGGATCAGGGGCAGGGGTGCAAAGAAACCGTTCTCTCTTTTGTGACTTGCAGGGCTCGATGGCCTTTCTGAGCGCTGTGCTCAGTACAAGAAAGACGGTGCTGACTTTGGGAAGTGGCGTGCTGTGCTGAGGATTGACAACCAGTGTCCATCCAACCTCGCCATCCAGGAAAACGCCAACACCCTGGCCCGCTATGCCAGCATCTGTCAGCAGGTGCTCTGCCTACCTCTCGGGGTGAAAAACAATAGGCGAGAGCTTTCTTGTAGAGCCAGTCTTTCTAATTTTACTGTAACCACACATGAGTCCTCATCTTCTCTCCCCAATACATCTGGATGGCATTTTTCACTACTTTTGCTGTAGCCAAGTGTGGAAGGGTAAGGTTTGGCTCCATAAGCCAGCTACGAGTGCAAAAGGCGAATGCCATCAATTGCTGCTCTTCTGTCGAAGTGTTAGAAGCTGTCTTAGACATGATCAGGTGTTTGAGGCCAGGGCACCCGTCTGTCTATGCTCCACCATGTCTCAGACAGGATCCTGTTAGATCTCCAGCTTGAGGGTGAGAGTGCTGACTTAGTCCCAATCCAAATCATTTCTTAGAGGATAGTGACTTGATGCTAAAGTTTCCAACACAGGTTGAAGTGTTTCTGGAATCCAAGTCCAGCCTGATTTGCTTGTGTGAGTGCTGTTGTTCAGGTGATCTGAGTTATGGGCACCTGGAGGTTTCCAATCAGAATTGTAGACGTTTCTTGAACTCCTTAATTAATGCACACAAGAGGCATCTCTTTTAGTGATTTAAGCTTGACTGTTCTAAAAGGGTGACAACTAGGTTCTGAGGAAGCTAAAATAGTTTCTAGAATAAGACATGGAAATTTAGAGTTAGCATTTATTTTATCCCATTCCCAGGAAAACTCTTTTTTGAACCTCTCTGTTCTTTTTTGGCCAAGCCATGCTCACTAGTCGTTTCATTCAACTTCTTTTCATTAACTTTAAGTCACCTACATGGCATTTCTCCACAAGGGCTTCATTTTATAACAATTGCAACCACTGAATAACCTCTTAAGGAGTGGGTGCCGGTGAGCTAAGCTTCACTCTGTACTCCCTTTTTTCATTGTTAGAATGGGCTGGTACCCATTGTTGAACCAGAGGTAATTCCCGATGGAGACCATGACATGGAACACTGCCAGTATGTTACTGAGAAGGTAAGTCTTGAATATAAAGATCCCAATTCTAGTTGAAAAATCTAGTTTTTAAGTAACAGCTGTTACTGAACGTGTATCAGCTGGTATATATGAAATAGTCTTCAGTTGGAATCATCATGTAGCCTTGAGACAGTAAGGAGGTGCTATCAGATCTTCTGCTTTTTTTTTGGCACATACTGTGGCACATACTGTAAAGCACAGGCTTTACAGTCCCAAAAATAGGGTTTGAGAATTCATGTTCCCAGTTGTGAGACTGTGGATAAGTTACATTATCTTTTTGGATCTATGGGAACCAGCCGAAGAATCGAACAGCCTGAGGGAGGGAGTGAGGATTAATGAAAAGAGACAGAGAAGAGAGTTACCGGGAGGACCCCAGTAAATACTGAAGTTTCGAGTTTATTTTTCCTCACCAATATATACAGACAGCATACGTGCAGTACAGCAGAAACAAATTTGCATTTCCTTCCTCAAAAGCAGATCATCTATTATCATTAACTCTCCACCAATAGCCTAAAGGTCAGAGCAAACAAAGGAGGTCAGATTTCCTAGGGCCTTGTCTTCCATAATCCAATTCTCTTTCTTTTGTGTATCCCAAGGACCTGGCCAGATCAGCCACATTCCTCAGCTGCAGAATGTAAAGTTTTACTTCCCTAAAGCCAGCCTGCATGGCTCCCAACATGGATCTCCGTTCCATGATGTATAAACTAAGAAATTTTAAAATGAGATAAGGCTTACATGAAAACATGTAATTAGAAGGTAGTTTGTTTACATGTGACTTTCTAAATTAGCCACAGTATTAGCTGGAAGAGAGTCTTAATGTAGTCTGACCTCAGTTTCTTAAGTTGCAAAATTAGGTGAACTGAAATGAAATCTGAAAGTACTTCTGTGTCTAAAATATACGTTTTTATGACTACTCAGCATCCCTGGGGATAGAGAGTAGAGGCCACTTTAGATGTCCCCAACTAACTTAATCAAGGCCATCTCCATTGACCAAAAGGAGTGATGGGAAGGAGGGAAGGGCCTTTAGGAAACAGAGCCATGTCAACAGTTCATTCAGTGAGCAGTTAGAGTAGGGGTGGCATGGACAGGCCAGCTTAGCTGTGCTCAGTGGCTGTGGTTTGCAGTTCATTGCCCTGATGGGACCTAGGGGCTGCTTGGGGAGCTTTGGCCAAGTCACATCTGGGAATCCCTGCAGTGTAAAGATGCCAAGGTCGGGTGACTCTAAGGCTCTCTCTAGGTTTCACCTGTTTGGACCTCTTTGTCCTTCAGGTCCTGGCTGCTGTCTACAAGGCCCTAAATGACCATCATGTTTACCTGGAGGGCACCCTGCTAAAGCCCAACATGGTGACTGCCGGCCATGCCTGCACCAAGAAGTATACTCCAGAGCAAGTAGCCATGGCCACCGTCACAGCTCTCCACCGTACTGTTCCCGCTGCTGTTCCTGGTGAGGCTCTCCTTCTACTCTAACTAGAGATCTTAGCTCTCATCCTTTGAAGAAGTTTCACAAACATTTGTGTTTGTCCAGGATTCTTCTATCCAGGAAACAGACCTCTGCTATCTCACAGGCAGTCAGCACTCCATGATACCACACATCCTGAGTCTATCCAAAAGCACTCAGTCCATTATCTCCTCAGCATTTCACCACCCTCCTAATTTATTAAACCCCTTCTCACCTTAGCCTGACTAGCCTCAACAAAGGCAAACTAGTATTTCCAACCCAGTCCCATGCAAATCAAGTAGAGAAAAGACTGAGACACTACATTTCTTTTAGGCTCATTGCTTGCTTTCACAAACAGGGCCCATAAACTGAGACTGGTAGAGTGGAATGGCTTCTCTCCTTCTAGGAATCTGCTTTTTGTCTGGTGGCATGAGTGAAGAGGACGCAACTCTCAACCTCAATGCTATCAATCTTTGCCCTCTACCAAAGCCCTGGAAACTAAGTTTCTCTTATGGACGAGCCCTGCAGGCCAGTGCACTGGCTGCCTGGGGTGGCAAGGCTGCAAACAAGAAGCTGACTCAGGAGGCTTTCATGAAGCGGGCCCTGGTATGATTTACTACCTCTTATCTACTTGATCAAGTGACGCTTGGGGCCTGGCTCTCACACAGGGAAAGCTTTGCTTTCCTCAGGCCATGAATGTATCTCCAGATAGTATCTATTAGGTATTTGAAAAATGTGGCATTAAGCTCAGTAGGAAGACTAGGGCCAGAGAGAATTTTGAGTTAACCATCCTGGGAGTAGAGTTGATGATAGTAGATTGAAGGACAGTTTCCACAGAGACAATTCAGAGGGTAGGTAAGAGGGCCAAGGACTAAACCAGGCACAACTTTCATTCTGGGAAGATGAAGAGAAGCCACCAGGATAAGCAGCAGTAATATGATAGGATGAACCAAAGATTCTAGCAACAAAGAGAAACAAATCTCAAGGGGTCTACTGATACACTACAACTGCTATAGGAAGATTCAGAACAAAGGCTGAGAAAAAGCAGACTGGTGCTTCGGAGCGTATCAGTGAGCCTCAACAAAACAGTTTCGATAGAGAGACTATCGAATAGAGAGAAGAGGAAAGGTGTGTATTCAAGAAGTTTGTCAGGAAAAGACCCAGAAAAGCTACCAGGAGAAATGAGGACAAAAAGGGGTTTGTGCCGTTAATAATCATTCCTTTTTGAACACCTACTATGAGTCAAGGACTGAGGTGAACAAAGAAGATGGAGCAACTGCCTTCAGGAAACTTAGAGTTTAGCCAAATAGCAGATAGCTCGGCATCTTTAAATGTAAAGCAGATGAAGCCAGAGGAAAGAACAAGCATTAGGAGAGTGGGGCTCACTGAGAAGATAAGGACTTAGTGGAAATGGGATTGCATGAGACAAAATATTAAATACGAGTGGCAGGGTCAGTCTTAGAAAGGAGGAAAGAGACACTAAAGAAGTAAACACACGGTATCAGCTCAGCTGCAATATTCAAGGGTGTAGCTATCTGCAAATGAGAAGCAGAGAGGGTCAAGCAGAGGGTTGTGTTTGCTCTAACTTGGTCTCCTCTCTGTCATTTGTGTTTTAGGCTAACTGCCAGGCAGCCCAAGGCAAGTATGTTCACACGGGCTCTTCCAGCATGGCTTCTACCCAGTCACTCTTCACAGCTTCCTATACCTACTAGAGCCTGGGGCAGGCCATCTGGCTCCAGGTCTCCTGTGTGTCGTGGTAGGAGGCTGACCCTGGAAATTAGACAAAATTAGATTGGAACTACTGGAAACACAATACATGTTAAATTTTTAGACACAAGGGAAAAAATCAGTTATTGAAATTAAGTCTGAATATCAAGGATCTGATGGAATTTCACACAACAGTTTCCTTGCACTCCAGGCTTCAGAGCATCCACCTAAGAAAAGAGTAGACTTTAAAACAAAATCAGCTCTCCATCCAAATATTGACCAACGAGTGAAACATCTCAGAAGCTAAGGGTGGAGAAGTGCCTCTTATTAAACTTAGCAGTGGTAGGTTATGGAGGCCTTGGATGCAACTAAAAAAGAAATAAAATATGCCATAAACCTTCAGTTGGTATTGGGTTTTCCTTTCTGCTCTTGTTTGCAAAGGGCTTGGTATATTTCATTACCTTTGCCTCTACTACCTATGCCTGACATTAGGGTCAGTGTCCTTAACTTCGGTTACTCATTGGACTCACCTGGAAAATTAAAAAAGCAAAACAAAACCCAGATGCTCAGGACATACTCTAGCCCAATTAAATCAGAAACACTTGGTGTGGGAATCCTCTAAATACCGGGCTCTCTTTGAGCTCCCTTAACAATTCCAGTGTGTAGCCAAGTTGGAGAACCACCAATCTGGAGTCCAGTTGGAGGTTATCCAAAAATGAAGGCTATTGATAATTTGAAGAAAGCTAAAATGTAAAGTGATTTTGAGCAACATGTGGCATGTAATAAGAGAATCCATGTGACTGCTCGTTGGAGCATTCCTCTTCAAGTGGCCCAGGTTTGGTGATACAGGACTACATCTTCCTCTGCACATCCAAGCACACACCCTCTTTTTGCAGTAAATAATATTCACATAATTACACTTCACTGGCTTTCAGTTTTCAGAATTTAGGCTAATTCTAGAAAAAGCTAAAGACAACAATAGTTACAAAAGAGAACTTAAACATTATGACTTTGGACCATAGAAAAGTGATGATTTTGGTGAAACAGAAGTAATGATTTAACTGACAGAAGGCGGGAAATTCAAGGGTGGGGAAAACTGGAGGAAAGTAAAGGGAGCACTAGCTCACTTAGTGGAGAGTCTTAACATTGATGAATTAAGAAATAGCACTTTAACTCAAAGTAATAAAGAAAATGGATAAAAATCATTAAAATATTCATATGTAAAATTGAAATATAGAAATAAATTCTTTGCCACAAAGAGTACAAAGATAAATGATACTGCTTAGAGTTGATAAATTAAGAAATAGAAGCATAAGCACATTATGAACCTTATGCTTTACAAAACCAAGATAATAAGACAATTCATAATGATTCATAATGTGAATTTAGCAGAAGTTAACTATGGCAATGAGAATTTAAGCCTCTAGAAACTTGCAGAAATCTTGGAGCAGGCTTTAGGTAAAGCAGAAATGGGACTTAAAGTCCACCTGACTTAGATCCTCTGGAATGAAAGATTCCAGGTGACATCTACATTTCACTCATAGCAACAGCAGAGAAAAGGGTTCAGGGTGCAAAGGAAGTTGTCCAAGGTCACATAACCAGTAAGTGAGACTTAGGATAGTGTAAATTGAAAAGTTTTCTTGGAAGACAGTAGTGAAAAGCACAGATTCTGGAGTCAGACAGTCTAGGTTCAAATGCTGGCTTTGCCACTTACTAGCTATGTGACCTTGGACACATTATACCACCTTTCTGTGGTTCAGTTTTTCACTTCCAAATTGAGAAAAGTATCACAAGTTCTTGAGCAATTAAATGTCAATGTATGTCAATAACAGGTGCAGTATCCCTTAGCCATAATTCTGAAAACCAAAAGTTTGCAGCCAATCATTGGATGGCAAAACCTGACTCAAGGTTGTCATTATTCTATTTGATGGGATACAGAGGTATGAATGTGTCTGATTGTAGGTGCTGACTCAGACCCTGCAGAGGAAATTATACAATATATAGCATAAGCACTGTATTTACTCTGTAAAACCTGAAAAAATCTAAATTTCCAAGACACATAGGCCTTCAAGGCGCTCAGCTAAATAATTGTGGACCTGTCCTTAGAACAATGTCTGCCATACTTCTAGGGCAAATGTGAATTACCCATGCTCAATAGAGCCTGGTGGGCTCGCATAATGCAACCAATTTTCTACTTAAGCCCATTTTCCAGAGAGGATGAATTAAGAGATAAGAGTAATGGTAAAACACAACACAGCCAATCGCAGGTCTTTTTCCATTACCCAAATAAACATCGTTTTCTGACTGTAACAGTCTGTCTCAAGCCTCCTACTATAGTCTAACATTTAGTACTTTGGATCAGTATACATAAACATATAAAATCAGCCAACATGTATCCATTCAGCACCTACTGTATGCTCAGCAATGTAAAGATGCTACGTGGTCCTTGCATACTTACCATTGAAATGAGGAAGACAAGGAAGGATACAGTTAGAAAACAAAACAACACACAATAATGTGCTAAATTGCAGTGGTGTAGACCAGGTGCTGAGATCAAAAGGGAGGGAAGGTTTTATGAAGGTGGGATAAGTAGCAGGCAGTTTATTGCTAGTTACATGATCTTGGGAAACATACTTAGGCTCTCTGAGCCTGTTTCCTCATCTGTAAAACAGGGCTGTTGTAAGGATAGCAATATTTTATGTATAGTGCCAGATATATACCATATTTTCCCATGTATAAAATGATACTTTTGTCTGAAATTGTTACACCAAAAGTCAGGGGTCATCTTATACAAAGGAGTACTAGTTGAGAGGGTTTCTTAGTGTTGGGTTAGAAAAGTAGGGGTTGTTTTATACATGGGGGTGTCTTATACATGGAAAAATATGGTAAGTTGTATATTTTTTTTCTGTCAGTTGGTTCTTAAAAAATAATAAAGGCACTTGAGAGTAAAGAGGAATGAACTATGTTCTAACTACAGATTATATCACATTATATATGTTGAGGAATTTGTGGGGATTAGACTAGAATGGTGAGACCAAATGAAGAGGTACAGTGGAGGAGAAAGAGATTGGCAGAGAAAGTAACAGAAACAGGGAAATGTGATTTTTTTTTTTTGTACAGGGAATAACATGGTAAGAGAGTATGGCTGAAAATTACTATTTTGGAATGTAGAAGAGTGGGAGGACTGCGAGCCAGCTAAGTGTGTATGATAGCAATCCAACATAGGGCCTAGCCTCGTGTTGGTGGAAGTTGGTGAGTGGACACAACTGGGGAAAACAAAACTTTCCTTGCGTAGCATAGCCATTTACCACCCTAATAAAGTTCCTGTTTTATTCCAACTAGTGGCAAGTACTGGGAAAAGTGAAAATTCAAAATAATTCTACCATGTAGTTCTCAAAAAGTTCATATACATGCACAGACTCAGTTTTTTTTTTAGCACAATGGCACAATGAAGTACAGAGGCTCTTCTAAACATAGAACCAATTTTCTGGCAGTCAGAACAACGAGGGCTAGGCTGTAGCCCAAAGATTGAGGTGTCAGCAAAATCAACCCTGCCCTTTTAAGATACCCAAGGTCATGGCATCTTTCTGCAGTCACTTCCAACTTATTCTTGCCAAGGGGAATTTACAGGCCAGAGAATTGGTTCTAGGGACACAGTAACTGTCATGTGATGTGGAGGGTTCCCTTAGCCACTGGACTGACATGAGTGTTCTTTCCTGAACAGGAACTAGCACAGGCAGAGATATGTACTGTTTTATTAGTATTTGTGTAAAATGTATTAAAACTCAGCATTTTGAAAAGTTGGGTGATTTTCCTCATCTTTATGCTATGGAATACATTTCATTTACTATTTACTCCCTCAAATCTTGAGAATAAAGGACTCTTGATGCAACTAATATTTACAGCATTAATAAAGCACTGGCAGGTGTTTTTTAAAATACACCTTATTTAACTTGTACCATTTTGGGCAGTAAATATATATCCTTTTATTTGTCCATGCATTATGGTTATAGAAATGGCCTTAATTAAAAAGAAACCAATCCACCTACACCTACCAATCACTCAAGGCCACCACTTTTGAAGGAGGTACAGAAATGTGAAAGGTATCAAATACTGAATAGGAACAGTAACTTTAAAAAAGTGATTGGGAGTTCTGGACTAAAGAAAAAGTTAAAATGTATAGTGCAAGTATTATGCCACTGTGTGTACCCACAGATTTGCTGATGGCAGCCTCCTTTAGGAAGGCAGATGAAGTGCCTCATTCATTAAAATCAGTGAAATGGAGTATCTACAGTGATTCTCCCGCCCCGCAACCCCCAATTTCAGTGGGCTACAGGATGCTGGTAAAACATTTCTGGGTGTTTATGAGGGTGTTTCTGGAAGAGATTAGCATTTGAATCTGTAGAATGAGTAAAGATCGCCTTCACCAATGCTGATAGCATAATCCAATTCACTGAGGGCCTGAATTGAATCAAAAGGTGGAGGAAGGGCAAAGTTGCTCTTGCTTATGATGGGGCACCTAGTGTCTCCTCTGTGGACATCAGCGCTCCTAGTTCTTGGGCCTTTGGACTCAGACTGGTTTTCATGGTTTTCCTGTTTAAAGGAGGCACATTGTGGGACTTCTTGGCTACCATAATTACAAGCCAATTCCTCTTTCATTTTATCTATCAAACTAATCATCATCATCATCATCAATCTATCAGGTTTATTGGTTTCTCTAAAGAATCTCAATACATCTACTAATTTTACTTCATCTACCCCTCTTCTTCCGATTCTCAAAACTTGACTATGACTACTTTTTGAAAATGAGTCACCTCAAGTGCCTTCTATTCCTCCAACCCCACTAAATCTGTCCTCTTTTTCTCCAGTTTGAAGAAAGCAATCAAAGAAAATTCTTCCATTAGTACTATAATTTTAGCTTATCTAATAATAATCAAATTTCCACCTGTTTTCCTTTATCTTCAACCTCTCCCTCAACTGGCTATCCTTCCAGAATAGAAAAATACCCAATTTTTTCTTTAATTTCAACCTATATCCTTCATTATATTCAGACAAGTGATCTACCTATTATTCCCTTTTATGGACCAATAAAGTGGGTAAGAATAATTGAAAAAGGGTTGCCAATATTTTTTTTTACTAAAGACATACATTCAACAGACCATCCCCTAACATTACTATTAATTCATAATTTAATTTTAAAAAGTGGGGGGCATAATTTCAGAATGAACTCTTTAATTAATTCATCTTTTTTACAAAGATACATTGTTCTTATTTTTGCCATTTGAATGTACAACACTCATGAATTGGTAGTATGCGGGAACTGATTTACACTCTCCAGACACTACTTACCCCCTAAAATCTAGCTCTTCTCAAATTCAGAAGCTGTTCTTATAGAACTCATTGACTTTCTAATTACCTAACAGACACTCTTCAACTCTTCCTTGATGTCTCCACAGTACTCTTCCAAGTCACATTCCTACAGCAGCTATCACTAACATATTGGGTTTTCCGTACTTCTGAATGTTCCTCCCTGTCTCCTTGGCATCTTGTCCACCCACTAAACAAAAGCATGTCCCAGAATTCCATCTATGGATTTTTTTTAAATCCCATCCTGAAATCTCAATTCATTTGTCTAAACACTGGTGAATTCCTAAATCAATTTCTAACACAGATATTTTCCCTGTGCACCACAGCCGAATATCCAACTACCTCTGAACATCTATCTCTACTGTCTCACAAGTAGAATAAGTGAGAGCAATTTCCTTTAAATCTCTGATTCTAATCTTTAAGCATAGCAATATATTTGACAGGATAGATCTCATACTAAAATAACAAAGAACTCTTACACAAAGCAAAAAACAAAACAGGTTTAATGGTTAGAACAGATGAATTAATAGGTTTATGATAACCATTAACTAAGGGAAGCCCTAGAACTGGAAATAAGGATTTTTAAATTGCATGCAAAGTCTAGTTACCATAAAAACCAAAGTAATACCAAAATATCTCAGCTTCCTAACATAGACTCCAGGTCTTTTCATTTCCAATTCTTGGCAATCAAAATATTTACACTTTCACATGCTACTGGTTGTGAAGGAATAAGATTATTTGTATAGGATTACAAGTATCTTTCATAGATAGGAGGACACAAAAATAACTGTCTTCCTCCACCTTTTTGGGCCCATCTTGGGGGAAAAAAAGGCACTCCTAAAGGTTTCTTGGTAACACCTTTGCTAGGTCTGTTATTCATATAATCTTTACATGTAAAATTAACGGTCCACTCATTTCTGGGAACCACAAGGCATTGGAACTGCTTTAACTCACATGCCAATCACCTGGCTGAAACAATACAAAAACTATGGATGTCAGTTTAAAAAGAAAAAAAAATCTGGGCTTTGTTTCCTTGAAAACTTCATCATATGCTCAATTACTGGATTTTGGCATGCATAGCCAAACATATGGGACTGAAAGAACCAACATATAAGATGGTGGCAGAGAACTCTGAATAATTATTCTAGTTTTCTAATATCAGCTGCTTCTAGCTCCTTTGTACCAACAAAATTTTGTCCTTCTCCCTTTACTAAATATGACCAAGTGCTCAGGGCCCGCATTTAACCACTCTGCTGAAAGATTTTTAAAAGACGCTTAAATTACTAAGTCTTTTTCTATGATCATCAAAACGAAGAGTAATGGAGGTCTTCAAATGTCTGTGGGCAGCTGTTCACTATTCATGGAATTTTTTAGAAACCATTTGCTTGAGGCCAAGGAGAATTTGCTTCCTCACTAAATATGATTCACCCTGAGCGGTATACCGAACTACTCTTGGGTAACTCAAGGTAAGGTTAAATGTTTCTCTAGGTTTACTGCATCCATGTAGTGTGCAATTTTTGGTGCTGAATAAGAGATGTGCGGCAATTGAAGGCTTCGCCACACGCATCACATTCATGGGTTTCTTGGGTTTTCACTTCTGCATGGATCTTCTGATGGTTGACAAGGCTACGCTGTTGACTAAAACTTTTGTCGCACTTCTCACACTTGTAAGGTTTCTCTCCTGTGTGTATTCTCTGATGCTGAATAAGGCCTGAGTTCCGGCTAAAGGCCTTCCCACATTCATCACATTTATGAGGTTTATTACCTGTATGCACACCCTGATGTCGAATAAGATTACAGAGTTGACTAAAGCTTTTGCCACACTGTCTGCACAGATAGGGTCTTTCACCAGTGTGGATTCTCTGATGTTCAATAAGAAATGAGCTTCGACTGAAGCTTTTCCCACATACAGTACATAGGTAAGGCTTTTCACCAGTGTGGATTCTTTGATGTTGTACAAGATGAGCACTGACACTAAAAGTTTTCCCGCATTCATCACATTTATAAGACTTTTCTTTTGGGAACACTTCCTGTTGTATAACAAGACTGCAATTTGGATCAAAACTTTCCTTAGTTTCACTGTATGAATAAGTCTTCTCTCTGGTGTGTATTCTCTGATGCTGAATAAGACCTGAGCTTCTACTAAAGGCTTTTCCACATTCCTCACACTTATGTGGTTTGTCTCCTGTGTGAATTCTCTGATGACGAGTAAGGTTGCAAAGTTGACTGAAGCTTTTTCCGCACTCTTTGCACTGATAAGGTCTTTCACCTGTATGAATCCTTTGATGTTCAATAAGGAAGGAGCTCCGACTGAAGCTTTTTCCACATTCAATACAAAGAAAAGGTTTCTCACCAGTGTGGATTTTTTGGTGCTGTATAAGGTATGTACTTAATCTAAAGGCTTTCCCACATTCACCACACTTGTGGGGTCTTTCTCCAGTGTGAATTCTCTGATGTTCAACAAGTAATGAATTTCGACTAAAGCTTTTCTTACATTTGGTACAGTGATAGGGTTTCTCACCAGTGTGAGTTCTTTGATGCTCAATAAGGTGTGACTTCCAACTGAAGGCTTTCCCACAGTCACTACATTTATGGGGTTTCTCACCTGTGTGAATCCTTTGATGTTTAACAAGACTCCTTCTCTGGCTGAAGCTCTGTTTACACTGATTACACTGATAGGGTCTTTCTCCAGTGTGGATTCTCTGATGTCTAATAAGGGTTGAACTCACACTAAAGGTTTTTCCACAGTAATTACACTCATAGGGCCTTTCCCCAGTGTGAATTCTCTGATGTTCAATAACAAATGAACTGCGACTAAAACTTTTTCCACATTCATTGCATTGAAAGGGTTTCTCACCAGTATGGACCCTTTGATGTTGAATGAAATGGGCCTTGCGAACAAAACCTTTTCCACATTCTTCACATTTATGGCATTTCTCTTCTGAGTTAGGTCTCTTACGGATAATGTTACTGTTTCCTCTGAACATTTTCTGTTCCTGGGTCAAAGATTCCCTTGGTATTTCCCATAAGAAGATTCCTCTCTGTTTATCTAACCTACCAACAAGTTCAAAGGTTTCTCTGTGCATGGGATCCTGGTCGATTTCACTTTTGATTCTTGTAACTATTATACCCTGTGATTCCACTTTTTCCTCAATTTCCTCAATTTCTTGTTTCACAGTTGGCTCCTCATCCTTATCTCTGTTCAAAACATCTGGAATAAAAAAAAACAAAAAAAACAACAAAACCAGAACATCAGTGCCAAGCTCTTTGTTAATAAGGAGAAACTTTCACGAGATAATTCAAATAAATTAATCTAAGATAATTTAATCTACTATATCAAATGTAGTTTACTACCTCACAGTATTGTTGTAAGTATTAATTTAGTTCATTTACATAAAGCGTTTAGAACAGAGCTGGAAGGAAGGGCTGGTAAATCAACAGTAAATTATGGAAGGTAAAGTGGACAAACAAAGAAATAAAACAAATAGTAGTGGGTTCAACCAGTGTATCAAGGAAGAAAGAATAACATGGGAAGAAAACAGTAGGTTCAGGAAAATCTGGAATGAGACAGCATTGTTGGGATATGAATAGACCAAATATTAACAACTGACAAAAAGAAACACATAAAATAATGCTGAGAAGGATAAAAGACAATTGTGTTATATAGTCTTTCATGTCATTTCTTGCATATCTTGTTTACTAAATGCACTCCGCTCCTGCTGCCACCAGTATTATTTACCTGGCAAACTCTTGGTTTCTCTTTAAGATTCAATTCAAAGCAATAGTTCCTCTACAAAGCCTTCACTAACTCCACCAGACAGATTTGAGTGTTCTGTTTTTTTGTCGCCAGCCTGTGGCCATAACTCCATTATAGCTATTATTACACTGTACTTTTAACTATTTGTGTTTGTATCTTCCATAGGATTGTAATTTCCTCATAAGAAGGGAAAGTCTCTTCATGTTTACCCAGCAGATACTGTTCTAGGGGTTTTACTCAAAGAAATAATAAAAATTATCATTGTTTGCAAATGATATGTCTGCTTAAAATTCCTAAAATACTTAAATGAAATATAATATCAGTGCCACAACTTATACAATAAATACCGTCTTACTATCAACAAAAACTAGTGAGTAAAAAATACAGAAAATTATTCTCTACGCAGTAACAAAAACCATAAAACCTAGGAATAAATCTAATAAGAAAAGTGTAAGATCCATAAAAATTTTCTGAAGGACATAAAAGACAGTTAAATAGTCAATCAAACTTCTATGGATTCAATACTATAAGGATCCTACTTTCCTCTGGGAACTTAATTCTTTCCAAACCAATCTAAGAACCTAATTGCATTCCAATCAAAATCCTATGAACCAACTGAAAAACTCCCAATGAATCTAAACTTCAAACAGAGGAATGCAGAAAATGAGTTAACTATATCCTGAAAAGGAATATAAGAGAATGACTTATAAAAGAATGACTTAAATCTTATCAGACACAAAATGTAAAATATTGCTAAAGTAAAACAGAGAGGGACTGGTGTAAAAATAAATAGGTCAATCAGACAGATACAGGAAATTAGTGAGTCTATGCTTCCATATGGAGCAGCTAGAAATAACTATCCACTAAATGTGGGTTTGGTACCTCTAGTCACCTTCTGGGGTTATCTGCCATGCTCATATTATACCTTCTCATCTTGTGATCATAGCTAATTTGTCTATAGTAGACAGCTAACTCAAAGTGCATCTGTTCCAGCAATTTGGAATTGAAGCTAATTAGTCTAAATGCAACTAGAATTGTAACCTATCAAGTCAGAAGCTAAAGGGACAAAAACACGTGAACACAGGAGAAAAGACCAGTCTGCCAAGGAGAAAAAAACAATTCCCGACTTTCTGAGAGTGATCCAATTTCTGGTTTCAGTCCTTTTCTGATGTCCAGTTGTAATCCTGTTCATATATTGCATGAGCCATTTATGTCCCAATAATAACTTGTCTTGTTGGCTTAAGCTAGCTAGCTTGGATTGGTTTCTATAATCTTTAACCAAAGTTTTATAATAATACAGTAGTTGCGGGGAGAGAGAGAAGCCAAGGAAATGGTAAAGTGGAAGTGGCTGAACTTTAAGACAGAACAGGAATTGGCATTCTTTCTGTAAAGGGCCAGATGGTAAATATTTTTTGGCTTTGCAAGCCATGTGGTCTCTGTTGCAACTATTCAACTTTGCCAATGTATCATGAAAGATAATACATAAAAGAATAGGCATGTCCCTGTTCCAATAAAACTTTAATTACAAAACAGGCAGCATGATAGATTTGTCTTGTGGACCAAAGTTGCCAAGCCTGATATCCAACAGAGTATAAAAACAACAGTTTTCTTGGTAAAAGAAAGGGAGGATGGGAAGAACCTGTATTCCTAAGGATAGCACAGTGTTTGGTAACTATTTCTAAATGAATGAGTCGTTGAACAAATACTTGCATAAAGACTATAATCAAAGAAGAGAATGAGTTTACAATCTTGTAGGTACAGCAATTCC
Organism: Lyroderma lyra; assembly: GCA_004026885.1. NCBI lineage: Eukaryota > Metazoa > Chordata > Mammalia > Chiroptera > Megadermatidae > Lyroderma > Lyroderma lyra. The sequence goes on along the minus strand of PVJL010010474.1, from coordinate 21,954 downwards.
CAATTCTGTCAAGGTCCAATATGGCTCAAGCAGACTGGAGAAAAGTCTTTAAAACTGAAAAAGTCCATTTCAATTGAAAGGACTGAAAGATTAAGAAATGAAAAATCAAGCTGTCAGCTATATTATCAATGTAGTTATTAAACCTTTTAAAAAAATCATCATGGAAAGAAAAGGCATGAATAAAGGACCAAAACTACAAAGCCAGGAGAGAGTTGTATTAAGCAGAGCAACAAGATAAAGTGAAGGAAACACTGCACTGGAACAGTCAAGTAATAGCCATCTCTCATCAACAGAGCTCTCATTAAGGAGATGGAGATAGTCTATAGAGAAGGATGAAAAGACTGTAGAGGGAGAAACATAAATGATGAAAATCTGTTTTTCAGCTAAAATAAATGAGAGCCTGCAAGTAGTGGATCACAGATGGCTCACTGCTGTGTCTTTGCCCTTATGGTACTCACATTTTGCAGCAGTAGGAACAGACAAGGCTGGGACACCGTATGTGTGGATAAAGCTGGCAGTGACTCAAAGATACCACGGCATATTGAAAAAAAAAAAATCAGGATATCGAAACAATAAGCCAGAAACAGATTAAGCTAGAAAGCTAGGCAGGGGCTATATTAGGGAGGTCCTAGTATTAAGGATAAGAAATCAAGATTTATATCCCTGAAGCTATCGGGAATCATCAGAAGTTGTAAGCAGTTAACTAACACAAAATTACTGGTGGCAAGAAAGTGACTACATTTAAAAGAATAGGAGACTAGAGGTAGGGGCTAGTTTATGAGAGCTAATGCAATAATCTAGCCAAAAGGTATGAGTCTTAAGTATAGTCACTTAGTTACACAAATATTTAAGAAGCATATAATTTATGCCTGGTTCTCTTCTAAATGCTGGAGAAATCAAATGGAAAAAATATCGTTACTGTCCTCATGGAGATTAGTCTAGTTAGAGAAATAACATTTCAATTATAGATTGTAGTACCATGTGATAAATTCAGCAATGGAAGTGTATACAAAGTAGCATAGTGGAAAGAGTGCTTAATTCTAAAGAAGAGGCCCTTGAGATCTTAATGGATTATTTGAGATTTTCCAAGTGAGTTATTTATGTGGTTTTCAAAGGGAGATAACTAGAATTTGGAGCTCAACAGAGAAGATAATGACAATGATAGTAATGATAGCAATCAATATTTATATTGTACTTACCAAATGCTAGTCAGTGTTCTAAATGCTTTACATGTATTAGCTAGGTTAATGTTTACAAAAACCCTAAGAGATAAGTGCTATTATCATTTCCATTTTATAAAAAAAAAAAACCTGACCCACTGAGAAGTTAAGTAATTCACCTATGGTTACAAAGCTAGTAAGTGGTGGAACTAGGATTTTTACTTAGTTAAGCTGTATTACCTCTCTCAGGTCTTGGAGACAAAAGATTTAGGACTTATCATCACATAGTGATAGTTGATGAGCTGAATGTAGATAAGGTCTGCCAAGGAAAGTATACAGACTGAGAGGAAATCTATGAGGTAATGGAAGGAGACAATAAAGAGTTCCAAATGTTTACACAGAGGTGGAATAAAATAAGGATCAAAGAGATTCTGCTGCATTTGACAATTGGGCTACTATAACCAATGCTAAACAACTTAAGGGGAGTGGGAGAGGCAAGGAAAGGGGCTTAGAGGTACCGGAGAAAAAAGGACAGAACCCATTAACTGCACTTAGAAACACTCAGCTGGGAGGGTCATGAGTAGCAGGTTACAGGGAGCAGCAAGAGAAAGACTGTGGCTCAAAAGGAAGTTTTTTCTTTTTCTTCTTTCTTTCCCCAACTGGAAGAGCCACAAACAAACTTATCATCAGAATAAAAATGCCAGAGACAGAATAGAGACTGAAGCTCTAAGGAAAAATAAGGATGGCTGATATACAGAGGAGTGAGAAGATAGGAACAGCCTTAAGTGTGCAGATGATGGACAGAAAAGTTGTGAATTCACGTTTAATGGCCTCCATTATCTCTTATGAAACAGAAGGTAAGGTTCACTATTGATTGAAGAATCCAAGGAGAACTCTTGGTTTTGGAACAGTCACTAAAAGGAACAGGGGAATGAGAAAATCAAGGATAAAAAATTTGCTGAGATAAAAAACTCAGTGGAGACACTAGAAGAGCCATGCATATATACAGGGCATCGATCCTTTCCATTAAAAAATTTCTTTGATGGAAAGAGAAGTCACATTAGGTGATGAACTTATTATATATCAAGTTGACAATGCACTGAGAATTGTATGCCTGAAACCTATGTAGTCCTTGCTAACAGATGTCACCCCAATAAGTCTAACAATAAAAATGAATTAAAAAAAAATTTCTTCTGCTGTGTTTAGCAACTCAGGTAGGAGAGGAAAAAAGACACATTTATAACCGATGCAGGATCTGAAGTCTGCAGAATGGGTAGAGCACAATGACGTGTCACAGAAGCATGATGATGACAATCTATATACAGGTCCATGGAGTAGATGAGGAGGTGAAGTCAGGAGGGGAAAAAAATAGAGATGTCAAGGAACAAGAAACATCATTAAGAATGAATAGGTTTAGTAGGAAAGGAACAGGAGAGGTAGAAAGGTAAGAAGTTATAGTAAGTTCCACTTGAGATTATGTCTGTTTTGCTCACCCCTCTTTATAGTCAATAACATCTACTGCCTGAATAACTGGTCAAAGAATAAGATATTGGGGTTTAAATTTGCTTGTTATAACAAAATTCAGGGTATGATCATTGACATGAGTTGCTGAATAAAAAATGGAAAGCAGGGTCCCTGAAGAAATATATGGTCAAGCTACACTGAAGTTTCAATAATGACTGTACCATCAATGGTGTGGGTTAGCATAGAGAAGATTCTAAAACATGTGACAAAATCTATGTGTGAGGATCCAAATAGAAGTTGACCAATGACAGTGAAAAGGAAGTGAATGGATAGAGCAAGAATGTTGAGGCCTCAAAGGAGAGAGATTTTTGTTTGAAGGTGGAAAACGAATGCTTTGGGAAGAGTGCTGAAAAGCTTGGAGAACAGTAGCCTCTCCCTTCCAGGCTGGAGATAAAGAATGGAGAAGGAAGAGGATGTGGGAGAACAAGCAGCTCCGCCAGGGAAGCAGTGTCCTTGGGACAGCGCCAGATTTCATTTAAGGCCAGAAGGGGTAAGGAACATTACATGAAGAGGAACAGGAGCTCCAGAAGGTGGAGCGAAAAGGGGTGGGAGGGAAGCAGTGGGAGGATGAGCCAGGAAGGAAAGTACTGAGCAACATGGGAATGAGATTATGAAGATAGAAGGCCAGACAGGCTTGTATTTTGGTCATAGTAAGGGTGCTAAGGATACATGTCTTAGAAACAATTAATGGCTGAAAGGTCTGAATCAGAAGTTTGGAACAAAGCAGTTTTGGTACTGGTGCTGGTCCAAGTGTTCTCAAGCATCTGATTTCTAATAGCCTCTCAGATATTTTAATCAGAGAAACAGCAGATTCTTACCTAGAGAGACCAGGTTTCCATAATTCTCCATCATGACATCTTTATACAAGCTTCTCTGAGCCGGATCCAGATAATCCCACTCCTCCTGGGTAAAAAACACAGCCACATCCTCAAATGTCAGCAACCCCTGAAATAGTATGATTTCTGTAGTCAGTTGTTGTTGTCTCAAGGACAATTCTACCACTGAAAGTTGCAGAAGCAATCACTTATCTGGGCCGGGGAGGCTAGAAGAAAGATGGTAACTTAAGAGTTCCAAATGGAGCCCAATTCTGGGAACCCACTGTAACAGGCACCTGAGACTAAATGATAACTAAGCTGGATCCTTGTCCTTAGTAGCGAAGGGCCCAAAGATCAGGCCTTTCTGGTTTAATAACTATGCCCTAATATTTTGATTTCAGTAAACTGCCCCAACGCCTCCCCAAGCCTGTTTCTCCTGATTGTTCCGCTCCAATTCTCTATTTGGCTTGGGACCCTGTTCCATTCAATTCTATGAAGTTCCCTAAGCGTCTGTCTTGGGTCCAGGCATGACAGGTGCAGAAGACACAACGGCGGATCAAAAACAATACCTCACCTGGAATAACTCACAAATGAGAGCGCTAGTTTGGAGCATTACTAATTTCTGCAGGTGACTTATGAAGTCGCTTTTGGGGTGGGAGTGGGGGGCCCGTTGGCAGTTTGGTAGTGAAATGCACCCCAGAGCAGTAGGGGGTACTTTTTGCAGTACGCTGGCCCTAAAGACCGCAGTTGAAAAAGTGGGTGGGGGGGGGGGGCGGTGGCGCGGCCTAGCTAGGGTAGTGGCAAGGGAACGGGATACTCAGAGGGGCGACTTACCTTTGGCTCCAACGGGGGGCTCGGGGAGGCCATCTCTTGGCCAGAAATGAGGGCAGGGACCTCAGGCGACCACACTGAAAGGATCGTCTCGTGAGGCCTACCCGACCGTTAGAGATTAGGCCCGGCGAAGGCGAAGCCTCCAGGCTGGGTCTGGCCAGGTCCTGCCTCCGTCCTCGAGCGGTCACGACCCCAACAGTACATTAGACGCGCTCCATTGGCCGCTCCTCAACCCCGAACCCCCTCCCCTGCCTGACTACGCAGCCTTCCAGGCCTCGCTACAGCCTCCGCCCCGTTGCCAGTTGCACCTCCTTTCAGTCAAGGAGCTCTATGACCGCCCGCCCCCGAACCAGAAGGCGTCAGCCGGAACCTACCCGGGACGCCCCTAACTACAACTCCCGTCATGCCCCGAGAGAACGTCGCGATTCAGCCTCTGCTGGCAATGGCTGCCGGACTACATTTCCCGATATGCAGAGGGCGAGGGAGCCGCTGGTGAGTCTTACTAATAAAAAAAGAGAACCTCTGCCACTAACCTTACATCTGATTGGCTAGTCTTGGAGCGTCTCTGTCGGCAGGATACGGAGCTCTGTCCGATAGCTCTCTTAGGAGATGGCGGCGATTTCAGTGTTCGGTGTTACCAGAAGAGGCCTCACGTGGATAATCGCAGGGACACCACGCAGAGAATTTTGGTCTCGATCCAGGTAAAGCGGAAGGTTAGATGGTGGGTGACGTTCACAAAAAGTAAGGAGCGAAACTGTGGAGGACGAAGGGACGAATTGAAAACGGGAGTGTCGCGCTGTTTCGACGGGACCCGAGAAAATGCGTTAGGGTTCTGAGTTCCGAAGCTTCACCACTGTCTCGAGGAGTGGTGAGGCCCAGTCATTTCTCCTCTTGGCTTCAGTTGTCTCATCTTGTAACGGAAATACCTGCCACTTCACTCATTAATTTATTAAGCAAATAGTGCTCATTTTGTGTTCCAGACACCGAGTGTTACGTCAGGAAACAAATGACACTCATTTGGAGCGAGCAACTTAGAACACGAATGTGAACGTGCTCGGTAAACTAAACTCACTTGCAGGATCTGTTTCTGAACAAGCAAGATTCAGAGATGAAGTGCAAACTCATTTTGTTGTTCTTTTTCATTCATTGGTTTACTCACCAGATAGTTATTAAATGCTTGTGTTGGCCCAGCATTTCTCTTAAGTACAATACAGCACTACAAAGTCCCTTTCAGAACTTGAGCACTCTGACATATAAACAGAGGTCCTGCAGGAAGGAGGTATTTGCTGAAAGTCACAGGTTAACCGGTAGAGCTGGATCTAGAACCCAAGTCACTTCACTCCTCATTTATTACTTTTCCCACAGCACCATGTGGACTCTTTTGAAGGTAAATCTATTTGATGCATATAGTGTTAGGACGACAAAACTTGTGGGAACCTCAGAGAACAATGTATGTCATTGTAGGTTTCAAACAAAAACTTTACTCCAGAAGGATTTTTGTCATCAGCTTACATAAGCTTTATTAGCTTTCCCTCTCTTTTGGTTAGTACTTGTTATTATCTCTCAAATCTCCTTAAAGATTGTTTCATTCATTCATTCAACAAATATTTATAGAGTGTCCTCTATATGCCTGGTGTCTAGGTGTTAAGGGATACAGTTCTTAATAAGACCAAATCTTTGTCCTCATAAAGCGTATATTCTGGTGAAGGAAATAAAAATAAATGTGGAATGTAATTTGAGAAAGTGGTAAATTATGAAGAAATCTAGAGCAGTATAAGAGATAACTGGAATGGAAGGAATGAATTATACTTCATTCTAATGAGATGTAGCTTGAGTAGTTTGAGGAGAAAATGGTGGTGAGAAAGTAGAGAGTATAAGTCTAGACAACTCTTTTTTGTTTTGTTTTTGTTTTTTTTATGTGGGTAATTCCCTGGCTGGGAATCGAACCCAGGCCGCAGCATTGACAGCACTGAAGCCTAGCCACTACACCACCAGGGAACTCCCAAGTTTAGACAACTCTTGAGAAGGTTTATTGAAAGGAAACTGGAGGGGAACATGAAACTAGGGGGAATTTTCTTCTTTAAAGATGGGTGCTCTTACAGCAGATTGTGTGCCCTGAGAGTACTCTTAGTAGATAGGGAGAAATTGATAATTCATGCAGAAAGAGTGATAAATTGTTGGAGGAGTCTGAGTAGGCAAAGAGAAATATCAAAAAGGAAAACCATATTCTTAGCCAAACATCTCACTTCCAGTGCCTCCAGTTTCTATAGGGATGACCAGTCCTGATCCAGTGCCAACTCCATGGAAAACAGGAGTGAGTTCATGAACAGATATTTTTCTTAAGCACTGCAATAGTGTATCAGGCAAATTCCCCCACGTAGGCCCATCTACTCAATAGCTATTCAAGCTGTTTTCAGAAGACTGAAAAGTCAAAACAGCTCTTTATATTCAGGAGTTGATAATCTGGCATGGTTGTTCTTAACCAGGCACAATTTTGCTCACCAGGGGACATTTGCCAATGTTTTTTGGTTATCATGACTGGAGGACCAGTGTGCTACTTGCATTCCCATTGGTGGGTAGTGGCCAGGGATACTGCTAAACATCCTGCAATGAACAGGATAGCCTCCCACAAAGAATTATCTGGTCCAAAATGTCAACGTTTGGGCTTAGAAACCCTGATTTAGTCAAAGAAGTAGAATGTCAATAAAATGAAACCTCAGGTAGGATACAATATGCCCTTGAGAGCAATATGAAGTGCTACAAGAGATCAAAGAATCTTAGAATTTTATTTGATTGGGGAAATCAAGTAAAGGTCCCTGGAAGAGAGGAGTTTTGTCCTAGGACCTAATGGATGAGTAGGATTTCTGTAGGTGGAGATGAAAGACAGGCATTTCAGATAGGATATAAGTTGAACTAACACATGATGTCAGGAAAGTAGGAAACAATGTTTAGTTTGGGTAGGGCATAGAGTGTATATAGGAGATTAGTGAGAGATGAGGTTAGAGAGGTGGATTGGGCTTGGATCTGGGAGGACTAGGAATCACAGACTGAATGATTTATCTTCTGCACCTTTCTGTGGGAATTCTTGGATCATGTAAAATCTGTAATTAGCTTTTGTTTTTTGTCTATGCCAACTCAGTTCAGCTTCCATGTGCAGGGACCTATCTTATTCTCTCCACTGTGCCCAAAAAAGTTAAGTGTGCAAATTATTTGTTGATTTAGATTAGTGGGCAAGATTGGTTCTGGTGTTTGTCAACTTGGTTAATACAGTGAACCAAAGATTCACAGATTTTTTTTTTTGATTATTCTAGAGAAGAGAAAAAGCCAGTGGTGGCGGATACAGTAGAAGAAGTGGAGAAAAAACCTATCCTGATGTGTCCACCCTTACGGAGCCGAACATACATACCACCTGAAGATCTCCAGAGTCGTTTGGAATCTCGTGTCAAAGAAATTTTTGGCTCATCTGCTCTTAGCAATTGGCAGGACGTCTCCCTGGAAGATGGTCATCTGAAGTTCAGTTTCTTGGCATGTTTAGCCAATGATTTGGGCCATGCAGTGCCTAACTCCAGGCTTCACGAGATGTGCAGGGTCAGAGATGTTCTTGATTTCTATAATATGCCTGTTCAAGATAGATCTAAATTTGATGAACTTATTGCCAGTAATCTGCCTCCCAATTTAAAAATCATTTGGGGTTACTGAGCAATTCAGAAGAGGAATGCATTGAAATCATTTTTCCCCCTGAGAAAAGGGGCTGCTTATTATACCTTTTGATGCTTTGCCATGTGAAATAGTATCAGAACTGTTTTCTTAAAAAACCACTTTTTCTGTGGAAGAATGCTTCCCCCCCCCCCTCATATTACCATGAATTGACAAATAACAGGATTTTCTTTTTTCACATATGCTCAAAATTTGTTCTTTTTTTTTTTAATGGAATCAGGTCATTAATGATTTATGAAAATTTTTTCTCTAGAGGACACTACTTAAGTTTGCTTTAAGATACAAGGCTACATGTCCAGATGTGGTCTTTACTAGTTGTAGGCATGAAATAATAGTTGGAAGAAAATGGTTTAATATTGTTAGTACTCTTGAAGATAGTATTATATGTAGTATGTATACAAACAAGTTTGGATTAAATATTTATAAAAGAAACAAAAAGGTCTGTGTTGTATATTATAGAAAGTTGTTTCACTGTTTGCTTTTCTGCACAGTAGAAACAGAAAATGATAATGTTCATTCTGGATTAATCTCTTGGAATTGAAATAGATTTCTTGAAGATTGTTGTGTGTTTTTAATGTTTTTAAAGGTGAAATTTGTTTTTCTGCCTTTCCTTTTCCTTAAGTATTATAAAAAAAAGAATATGTGCCAACTATTAAGTGCTGTGACTTTTTTTAATATGAGATATTACCAAATTTTATATCTAAATGAATATTCTCTTCAAAGGGGATTATATCAAATCTTTTTTCTCTTCTGTAACTTTTTAAAAGCGGCCTTGAGTACTTAACGAGTATACACTAGAGTGGTAAGTCTTTGCAGACTTGGTGTACTTAATTTGTGGAAATTACTCAAATAGTAAGTTACCAGATGGTTCTGAGTGACAAAATGATTAAATGAGGAAGTAATTAAATTAGGAATTATTTTTGTTCAGACTTTAGATATGGCTAGAGAATAATGAGACAGGGAGAAGGAATTTCTTATAGTTTATCTTGACTCTACTGATAATTCTGAAAGAAAAGTGATTCTGAAAGAAAAGTGATAGGTTTTAAATGAAGGAAATTTATTCTCTTTCCCAGGGTGACTCCTTTAAAGAGAGCAAAAATCAGTTGGGAAGATAAATTCTGGCTCGCTTATTAGAAAAACTAGTTACACTTCAGTCATGCCCTAGAAATGTCATCAACAGACAATCAGATTTTCAGTAACCTCTGCATTTAATAACTTCAGGAGTGTGTGGAGTGTCGGTGTCTGAAGCCCTGAGGCTTTTAACAGGAGAGCTGTTACATCCCTTCTGCTTCTATGTGAAAGGAGGTTCAGCATGGAACTGGAAACATTTGAATTTTACATACAGGATTTGTTTCTCATTTCCCACATAGCTCTTCTGATCTGGAGACAACAGAAAAATATACAAGGGGCAAGAGGGAAATAAGGGATGGTAAGGACAGTGTGGAAAGACACTTGGTTTCACCCGAAAAAATACGAAACCATGCTTCACATAAGTGTGTTAAAGCAGAAGAAATTACTCCTTAGTAGCCTGGAGCAGTGTTTCTCAAAATTTATGAATCACTGGGAGAATCTTTTTAAAAAGCAACTTCTGATTTCGTAGGTCGAGAGGGTCCTAAGCTTCTGCATATCTAAAAGCCTAAGTAATGCTGATAAGATTTTGAGTAACCTGACAGTAGATGCTACTATATGGACATGGGAGACACCACCCTCTGAAACTACAGCCATGGGAAGTTGGCTAACAGGGAATGTTTCTGATGCACATCCATCAATAATAACTCTAGAGGGCGCCACTGGCTTACAGTCTAATACAATAACTATATCCAAATAATGGCCTTTAGTTTTCCTGAAGAGTTTAAATTAGGTGTGCTAACTTGTTTACTGAGGTAAGCAGATGTGATGTAATTACAAAAGGTTTGCATTTTAAAAAATTAAATGATAGATATATAAAAGTTATCAAATTGGATAAAGATATATATATATATATATGCTATATATATATATAGCATATATATATATATATATATATATATATATATATATATATATATGCAGTGGATATTACTCTCCCTTAAGAAAAGGTGAAATACAGCCACTTGCCACATCATGGATCCTGAGAGCATCTTGCTAAGCAAAATAAGACAAAAGGACAAAAACAATGTGATTTCACTCACGTGGTATATAAAACAAAGCAACAAATGAACAAATTAAAAAAAAAACTTCAGATATCAGTATGAAATTTACCAGAAGGGAATGGGGGGTGGTGAGAGGATGAGAGTGAAGGGGGTCAAATAAATGGTGACAGAAGGAGAATAAACTTTATTTAGTGAGCACACAATACAATATACAGATGATGTACTTTAGAATTGTACACTTAATGTTACTCATCAGTCACCCCAATAAATTTAATAGTTATCAATTAATTTTACTTAGTTGAAGCTTTGAGCTCAGTAAGTGTGCTTACATAAAACCTGCTAATAAAATAGATTCAGGGTTAATAGAAATGGTCTTACATAATCAGTATTTATTTCAAGCAGCTTAAAACAGTTTTTTATTTTAACATTTTTATGATTATAAAAGCACATTTTGGGGGAAAAATTGAGAAAAACTCTATTGTGTGGCTCAGATAATCAATTAACATTTTATATTTCTCAGTAAAAAAAGCACTATTTCAAAACTTACTGTGATATGTTCTCCTGCCCCCTTCACACTATGAACATTTCTGGTTATCTTTAAACAGTCTTAAGAATAACATTTGATTGTCATATTATTCCATAACTGGATGTTACATAAGTATTTAGCCATATTCTATTGGATATTTAAATTTGCCAGTTTTTTCTTTTTAATCTGGCTTTTCTAGTTCTTGGAGTATTGATGTGCCATAAAACTCTTGCTTAGAAGTACAAGTTGTTCCACTGTAAATTTCTTAACCCTAAGCCTTGGAATGGACAACTTGGTCCTGCTTCTTTGGTTCATAATCTCATTAGCATGTGTTCTGTGTATCCTAAAGTACAAAGTGACGGGTACCTTGAACTCAATCATATCTGTATTCATGAACTTAATCTTACCTGCAATTACTTTACGATCATTTATTTTCATTAGGTTGTTTCATACTGCAAAAGTCCTAAAGTTTTTACTTGAATGGTTTCCAAATTCAAAAGTAGTCTCTAAATTATCTTCTGATCCACAGAATTCCAATGTTAACCTTAGTTGTACAGTAGCAGATTGCAGCTACCATCAAATGTTTGCTTCCTTTCATCATGAAATACTTCAAATTCAAAATATTGAACAGCGATACAGTACTAATCATATATTCACATTCAAATTTCACCAATGTCTCAGTAGTGACTTTATAGCAATTTCACCTTCCAATTCAATCCTGGTTCATCCTTTGCATTTTGATTTCATGTCTACTTAATCTCCTTTACTTTGAAACAACTCTTCAGTAAATTGTATTTTACAAGAAATTTATCCATTTAAGTTGTCAAATGAGTTCGCATAAAGTTGTTTGTAATATTCTCTTAGACGGTAGTCTCCCTTTTCCCCATGTGACATGTTCTAAGACACCTAGTGGATGCCTAAATTCTCAGGCAGTACCAAGCCCTATATATCTTGTTTTTTCCTATACATACCTACCTATGATAAAGTTTAATTTATAAATTAGGCACAGTAAGATTAACAATAACAATAAAATAGAACGATTATAACAATATACTATAATTAAAGCTACATGAATGTGGTCTCTCAAAATGTACTGCACTCACCTTTGTGATGCTGTGTAATTAGATGCTTACATGATGAGATGAAGTGAGGTGAATGATGTAGGCGTTGTGACAAAGCCTTTGACTATATACAGGTTACCTGAACACAAGGCACTGTAATACCACAACAGTTCAAATGGCTACTAAGTAACAAATGGGCAGGTAGCATATACAGGTGGATACACTAGACAAAAAGATGATTCAGCTCCTGGGAAGAATGTCATAAGATTTCATAATGCTACTCAGAATGGCAAGCAACTTAAAACGTAGGAATTGTTTATTTCTAGAATTTTCCATTTAATATTTTCAGAGCTTGGGTAACTGAAACCATGGAAAGCAAAACGGTGGATAAGAGGAGACAACTGTATTTTCCTTTTAATGTGTATTGGGTCTCCAGTGATAAGCCCTCTTTCATTTTGGTGTTTTTCATCTGTGTTTGATCTTGTTTTTATTTGATCAGTCTAGCTCGAAGTTTTGCTGGTCTTTTCAAAGAACCAAATTTGTCTTTGTTAATTTTTTTCTCTCACATATTTCATTTTTCATTAATATGTGCTTTTATTATTTGCTTTCATCTACTTACTTTAGGTTTACTTTCCTCTTCTTTTTCTAACTTCTTAAGGTAAAGCTGTAGGGCATTGACTTTAGATTTGTTATTCTAATATAAGTCATTGAAATCATAAACTTTTTTTTAAATTTCAGCTTCCTTCTAAAAAATTGTTTATATTATACTTCCATTATCATTCAATTTGAAATATTTTCTGATTTCTGATGTGATTTCTTCCTTGACCCATGATTATTAGTGGTTTGATTTTCAAATATTTGAGGTTTTCTAAATATTGTTAATATTCAATTTAATTCCATTGTGCTCAGAGGTAATACTCTATGATTTTGATATTTTTGCATTTCTTAAGATTAATTTTTATGGTATAGTTGATGGCCTATCTTGTTGAACATGACATGTGCACTTGAAGTTGTTGGGTTTAGTGTTCTATGAATACCAATTAGGTCAAAGTCATTGATAGTGTTGTTTAAATCTATGCCTTTACTGACTTTTGTCTAGTTGTTCTATCAAGTGCTGAGAGACATATATTAAAATCTCCAGCCATGGTTATTAAATTCTTTAATTCGGTCAAATTTCACTCTACATATTTAGAAATCCATTTTTAAGATTTTTATGATCTTTTCATTACCTTTTATCTGGTAGTACTTGTGGTCTTAACCTCTTCATTTGACATTAAAATAGCCACCTTGGGTTCCTTATGCTTACTGTTGCACGATACCTTATTTTTCATCCATTTACTTGCAATCTATTAATGTGAACTACATGGATAATTTTTCACCACAATCCTGACTCTTGGTAATCTCTTCTGTGCTTTTGTTTGATGATTTACTCTAAAAATATGCCCTAGAATTTTAGTACATAAAAATTTGTAAGATTCATTTATATGTATTTATTTATGACTGGCATCTAACTCTTAATATTATGTTTGTGAGATACATCTTGGTTATTGCATGTAGTTGTGATTCACTTATTTTTATTGCTTTATAGTACTTTATTATATGAATTCATCCATTTTATTGTTAATAGATATTTGGTTGTATTCAGTTTTCTAATAGCTTGAGAAATACTGCTCTTATTTTTGTACATAATTCCTGATGCACTTGTGCACACATTTCTATTGGGTATATCTCTAGAAATGGGAATGCTGGGTCAAAACTTATTTTGTCAAATTTAGTAGATATTGCCAAACTGCTTTCTAAAGTGATTGCACCCATTTACATTCTTCTAGCAGAATTTGAGTCTTGGTGATCTACTTCCTGAGCAATTCTTATTTTCAGAATTTCTAATTTTTGCCGCTTATAGGTATAAATATACCCCATGATTCTAATTTGCATTTTTCTAATGACTGATGAGATTCAGCCTTTTCCCCATATGTGCATACTTGTGTTTCCTATCTGTAAAGTGCCTTTTTAAATCTTTCTCATCCTCAACTGAGATTTTTATAAATTGAGATTTTAGGAATTCTTTATGTATTCTCCTTAATAATTCTTAATCAGTATGTGTAACAGAAGTCTTTTGCAAGTTAGCAGCTTGTGTTTTCGAGTAATTTTTATGGAGTATTTGGCTGATCAGAAGTACTTTAAAATTAAGATAGATAAATTTACTAATAGTTTCCTTAAGTTTGTACTTTTAAAATGGTCTGTCCATCACCTCAAGTAAATAAGGACCCAATAGTTTTATGGAGATAGGGCTTTTATTTTCTTGTCACATGAATTCCATTAATGATCCATTTCTAACTGTCTCAAGAGCCCTTATGAATTACTTGGAGACAGGGAGGGAATCATGGGAGATTTTGGCTTTCCAAATTCTAAAAGTAGAAATTTTACCCAAGAAAAAGAATTTTGTCCCCCATTTCTATGGCCACATTAGTAATTCTCAGTTAATTTGAAACCCTTTGGTAGAGAGTCAAAGCCCTTGACTTTACTTGTAGGGAGAAAATATGCTCAATGCTACCAACAGAAGTCAAGTTGTTTATAACAAAAATTGTTAAAATATGTGTGTAAAATGTAGGGGCTATCATTAAGAGGGAGAGATTTAGTGAGCATAGAGAATGAAAAGAGGGAAAATAGGAGGGAACTGGATTAGATACATTTTCAGTTAATAGGAGACTAGAGTGAGAAGAGTGCAATAAACTGGTTCTTACGGGAGCTCAGTTAGGCAACAAAGACATATTTAAGGTTTTGACCACCAGGACAACTCTAGGTAGTGTTATTCTTCCTTTACTGCTGGAAAAGAAGGCTCAAGAGGAGAAACCCAGGTATTTTGGCTTGTGTTCAGAGCTATCTCTTCTGGGCTAATTGGAGAAGGGTTAAAATTTCAGTTCTTGAATAGGAAATAGATTATCAACGCCAGTGTTTGGCATTTAGCATTTCAGAAGGATAAATAACCTCTCTACTCACTTTACAATCTCAGAGAGCTGTGGAGTTCCAAGAATGCTCAAATGAGGGTATATGTTTTCAGTTGGATTTTGTTTAGAAAAGATATCAATAAGGACTTGCAATTATGAGGATATCAAGCCAGGAATGAATATTTCTGGGGGAAAATGAAAGGCTATCTGAAATTATTTAACTTTATTCTATCTTCTCATCACCATTAATATTTCTCCCACTTTTTAAGGACAATTTTCTAGACTATTATAGGAGAACCGCTTAGTCTGGGAAGCTGAATTGTGGTTCTATTTTTATTTTGTTTGAAAAATGATTTAGTGTAAGACTAATAACATGTTAGAATTACATTCTGTAAAAATACTTTTGAAGGTTGACTACATGTCATACATATTTGTGCAATTCAGGAATGCTTTCTAATAGTGAAATGTAATAATCCAGGGACATGAAGCAAAAACAGATGGTGTTTTGAAAGAAGTAAACTAAAGGTAGCCACAAACAAAAGTTACTGACTTCCTTTGATTAATTCCTTTCTGTTTGGGTACACTGCTTGATGCATGTGATACTTAACTGGAAGCTTAATGGATAATATATGGAAGGAATACTATACCTGTAGGCTTATTTAAAGCCTGGTGTGCATCTTATCTCCCAGTGACCATCCACATGAACCCTTGATAAATTTTTGTTCAACTACTAATCAATTGGACCAAGAGTTGGAGATATGAACTCCCTTTCTGACTCGCTCATAGGTGACCATAAGTACTCAAATTCTTGAATATTTTTACAAGTGAAATAGGGACTTTGGGGCTATAAAATCACTTTTTCAAGCTTCAGGGAACAATGTTTTATTCACCATCAAATTCTCATTCTCAGCACTTCTCTCTCCATAGGCTCATTCTCATCAGCATGTAGACATGCTTGTGTCTCATTTCATCTCTCTCTCTCTCAACACACACACACACAAAACACAACTTTAACAAGCACTCTCATTGCCTTACCCATAAACAACTGCCTGGAAAGTATCTAGCCACGTAATATGAAAAATAGAGGTACTTGTGGCTGGATTTTTTTTTTTTCTGGACAGCCCTCGTGCATTTCCCCTGGTGGCATTAGTGCACAGGCCTGACTCACAACCTCCAGCACTTGGATTGCTTTGCCTGAGTTTTTTCAGGCCTGCAGAGTAAACTTACCTCTTAGCGAGGCGGGCTGGAAGTGGTGGGAACTTAACGTACCCCTCCCTCACCACTACCAGGAGCCCTCCACCAACCATTCATTGGATACTTCTCATTGTTCTTCCCCACTCATGTTTCCTGGAACCCCCTCAAAATCAACAACTTGCTTGAGTACTTATCTCAAAGTGGGCTTCTGGAAGAACTCAAAATAGGACACAAAGCAAACTCTTCCCTGACCCTTCCTTCAACCACCACCCTATTGCTCTCCTCATTCTTGAATAATTAAACTGTCATATTTATTTCTCATCTCCACCCTTACCAGGTTCTGCCGTTACCATGTCACCAAGTTTCTTCTCTACAAATACACAAGGATTAACATCTGGTATAGCCAATAGCAGTCTCGGAACTTAACTTACTTGAAATCAATTGATAAATAATCTAGCTTTTAATGGTGGGGTGGGGGGAGTGGACCTCTTCAGCAAGCCCAGAAAGTTCAGAAGCTTCTAGTTAAAGTTATTGGGGGCATCCACCAGATGTCCTCATTTCCCTTTCCAGGTTTGTTCTTAACCTTAGAGCAGATCTGGCTCAGTGGAACATTTGTTTGTGGTCAGTTATTTTTATCATTAAATCCTATGCTTGAGCTTTAGCTTTTTCTTTCTTTCTCTTTTTATATTGAGATGTAATTGACATACAACATAATGATTGTTGTATGTCAATTACATCTAGGTGTACAATGTAATGATGTGCTATTATAGCACACCACACCAACAGATATAATATACCACTTATCAATAAAAATCCAGGTTGTCTTTTTAAAAAAACAAACAAACTATATTTTAATGAATATTATTATTTAGGATCAGGTTGAGATAAAAAAAGGAATATATTTTTAAAACTTAACTAAACAAAGCAGACTCCACATTTAGTCAGTATAACCCAGATATACAAAAGCAAAATTTTCTTAATTTTCTATAATATAAACAGGCTTCTTTTCAAGCACCTGTTTCCAATGATGATGGAGAGGAAAAAAACAATATAAACCAGCTCCTTAAAGTATCTTAATCATTTTCTGTTTAATCTAGCTCATGTTCATGGAAATACTTAGTTTCAAGTTCAGATACCAGCAGGATTGTTTATTCCCTTCAAAGATATCCTCTATTGTCTTCTCCAAATCTAGGCGCAAGAGGGCTTATATATACCTCAACAGATCAAATAACTATTCTTGGCCAGCTTTCCTAACCTGGTAGAGGTGTAACTCACCTGGTCGTCAGGCATCGACCTCTTGTGTACACCAATGAAGTGCCTGTACCTGATACAGCTCGTGTTTGTCCTCTGAGCATGATAAAGGCTGGTAACACCCATTCTCACCCTCTGGGATTGGCTTTGCCTCCCTTAACTTTCATTGTCCTTGCAAATTCTTTAAGTATCAGTTGTATCTTTTATCCTATATACCTGTGAAATTGTCAGCTCATATGTTGCCATGATACTCCCAGGGGAGACTTGCTGGCCTTCAACTCTTAGCTGCCATCCATGCCCATCACTGTGAGAATATGGGAAATTCTGGAACCCTTTCGCACATCAGGAACACAAAGAGAGACTTCGTCCATTATCTTTGCATCTCTCACTGTCTAAATACACAGTGTCCCATTTTACTCTGCTTTCTAGAACTTCAAACAGGAAGCGGGGTAAAAGCGTCCTCTGGGACTTCCAGCCAGTTTCTCATAATCCGGTACCACCTTTGGGCAAGGACTAGGTATTTTTCTAGACAGAGTTACTTTCTCCGCTAGGACAATAAGCCCCAAGGCCTAACCTTAAGTTAATAAAGCTTCAGAAGAAGAACAAAACAATTATTGAGAATAGAAATACATTGGGAGGTATTAATAAAGGTTATCCTTGCCTTATAAATAATAGACCAGTGAGTACACAGATAGGGCTAAACTCAGAAAAGTGCTACTTAATGACTGATTTTTTTTTTTTGGAATACTGATCTATGTCATCCTTCTTATTTTATAGCTGAGGAATAGAAGCTCAGAGAAATTTTTACAATGAATTAGTAGCAGAGCTGGGTTCAGAACACAGGGACAGTCCTAAATTCTATTACATTATGTTGAAACGTTTTTTCTCCATGGGCTGCTAAACTCTATTCTCTAGAAATTTGAAATAAATTTTGGTCTATACACTAACATTGTTTTTGTCTTAGAAGAGCTAGAAACACTTCAATTTCCATATTTACTCTTATCATGGAGAACGTTTTTAGGTTCTAATGATGATTAGGGACATTGTTGGGTCTGTCATTGAAAGGGAGTCACTGTTTCCCACTGAGTATGTGAAGCTCCATGAAATCCCTTAAGTACACCTGGTGACTTTGACCCATTGGAATAGTTTCCATTTCAGAATCGCTTGTTTTTGCTGTTTTTCTTTTCTTTCCTTTGAAGAAACCAGAATATGTCACCCCCAAACATGCCTCTTTGACATAAAGTGTATTAGCACTTAAAAAAACAATAGATGCAAGAAGGGCCCTCTTGACCCTCCTCCTTTTCTTACTGAAAGCAGGAGATAAGATTCCCAGATGGAAGACATCTCCCTATACCAGAAGGATAGGAATAGTCTTATCACCAAGAATAAGAAGTAGAGATCAAGAGAATTCTATACAAACAGACCTTGTTAAAATAATTGTTATCTCCTTTTAGCCTCCCCACATAGTTTACTTTCCCACATTGCCTCTGTAAAAGCAAGCCGGTTTTGCTGTTTCTTTGGGTCTTCATTCCTTACGAGGGCTTCTGTGTCACATAAAACTTACAATAAATAAATGTATATGCTTCTCTCCTGTTAATCTGCCTTATGTCAGTAAATTCTCAGGCCCAGGCATTATACCCGAAGTGGGGGTGGGGGTTGGGGGTGGGACGAGAGGAAGGGAGAAAGAGAGAGAGAGAGAGAGAGAGAGAGAGAGAGAGAGCACGAGAGAGAGATTGACTTAAGAAATTGGCTCATGTGATTGTGGGGCTGGAACTTTGCAGGGCAGGCCAACAGGCTGGAGATCCAAGAGGAGTTGGTGTTGCAGTCTTGAATCTGAAGGCAGGCTGGAAGTAGAATTCTTTCTTCCTCAGAGGACCACAGTCTTTTCTGCATGATTCACACTTGCTATTAACAGGCGATAATGCCTCCTTCGTATACAATTGGCAATTTACTGCCCAGTGCTTTCACCAGTGTCCCCGTTCTCATTTGCTACAACCCTTCAGGGTCCATACAGTGCCGAGTTCCCTGATGTCTTCTGTTCTGAGCAGCAGAGTGGAGGCCTGTCCCTGTGCTAGTTTAACCTGTACTTCATTTTATCACCTGGGCACTGAAGCATTATGACTTGCCCACCCTTTTCTGTGCCTCTCTTAGAGTCTCAGTAAAAACCACACTCTATTTGTACTGTACTCCACCACCACCTCCCATCTTTGGATACGGTCCTGGGAATTAGTCACTAAGCTGGGAACCTCACTGTTCTACAAAGATTCCTCTTGTCCAGTACAAAATCTGTGTGCCAAACACCCTTCTCGCCTCCCAGACATTCCAATCTGCCCACGACTTCCAAGACCAGCCTTCTCCTCAAGGCTTAGTTTTCATGTTTAATACATTTTACCCTGTCACTCCATTTCACAAATCAGAATGTCGAAACACAAGGAAACTTAAGTAATTTGCCTGAGGTCAGTCACATTGAGGATAATAAAGAAGTCAGAGTTTTTATCTTGGTCTCTCTGATTTCAGAGACTAGTGGCCTCCCAACTATACTTTACTGGCTGCAAAATATGCAAAAATGAAAAGACATGGTTCCTTTTCTTAAAGAAGTCACACCCTGAAAGAGTAACTCAACAATGGGCCCTCTTGGTGCTGTGTCCAGGTTCCTGGTGTCCCAAAGAAAAAACTGAATGAGACACAGAAATAAAGTGGTGAGGGAGTTCCCTGGTGGTGTAGTGGCTTAAGGCTTCAGCGCTGGCGCTGTCAGTGCTGCGGCCTGGGTTCAATTCCCAGCCAGGTAGCTACCCACATACCAAAAAGCAAAAAAAAAAAAAAAAAAAAGAAATGGGTAGTTTATTACAAGCAGAAGTAAGAGCAGGCCCGAGCAAGAGAGTGACTTAAGGGCGAAGGACAAGGCAAAAGTACACTCCAAAGAGGTGGAATGGGCTTGAGCAGGAACGTGGCTCAAGAGCCCCAGCTAATGAGGCTTTGGTAGTTTTATTCTCTTTCATTGTAAGAGGTTACACCTGTCTGGGCGTGGAACCTTTTGATTAGTATCTTTGATTGACCGGGGGTTATTATATCACCTTATTTCAACTGCGCACGTTCCTTCTGTGGGCAATAAAACTCTGGTGCCGCAAACAAACATTCAGAGATTTGAATATCTCGGCAAGGCAATTTCTACTTCTGCCGAAGGGTGCGTAGCAGCACAGCAAGTCTGAGACTGCAAGCACTCCAGGCGCACAGCTGTGCAGCTATTTATCTCTAATGCAGGCTTAACTAAGGCTGAGTCTTACCCTGTTGGCTGGAGTTTTGACCATACAATCTAGTCCTTAACCCGATTAGCTAATTTATATTTTGTAGGGGGAAGGTATAAGGGAGACAAAGAAAATTCCAAGGTGTCTCACATGATTTATGTATAAACAGCATGAGTTGAGGGGGAAAAGGAGGGAGCCTGTATGGGAGCAGGCACTTAAAGGATGTGGGATAACTTTTGGCAAGTTTCTAGTTCTAAGTGGAGACACCTCATTCTTATTTGGAAGAAAAGACATATATTCCCACACTTCCCAGAATTCGGTCTGTTATAATATTAATGAACTTCCGGGCATATGTATGATATTATAATGATGGTATGTAAGGCTTAAGTTGAATGAAGGTCATTGTAACCCTTACTGCACAGGTGTTAGTGACTGGTTTAAATCAGTGGGGTTCTTGTACCCTGTAACTTCCTTGTATTAGTTAACTTTTGCCTTGAATTTCCTCTTGTGGTTGCCTAACTTGGGGGTGGAGATTACTAGTGAAAGTATGGTATGAGGGTGGTGACTACTCCAGCAAGGCAGGTCTCATGGAAGGGGTCCCTAGATCCCCATATTCTATCAGCCTACCTCCTTTCCTCTTTTTTTTTTTTTCTTTCTTTTTGGTATGTGGGTAGTTCCCTGGCTGGGAATTGAACCCAGGCCGCAGCGCTGACAGCGCCACTGCTGAAGCCTTAAGCCACTACACCACCAGGGAACTTCCCCTCCTTTCCTCTTGAGAGGCGTGATCCCGACAAATCTCTATGGGAAGTTGAGGGGCAGGAGGTCTCTTTTTCTGTATCTGCTTCCTGCAGAATGTAGCCATTGTCCCTGCCTATCAGTGATTCATGGAGCTCTCACCCTATCTGATCTAAAAGGGAGAAGGTGTCTCGAGATCCACCTGAGAGGTCGTGTTGACTTCCTTGGTCAGGATAGGTTGATAGACTTGCTGGGGTATCATTTGCATCCTGATGGCCCTCAGATGAGGAGAAATAGATTCAGTTAACAGATTTAAAAGCATTGGCCTAAGAAGCAGGCCTCCAAGGCACTGATGTAGGTAGCTACGTGATGGAAAATCTGTTCAGCCCCATGGAACCTGCAGCCTGTTAACTTTTGGCTTATCCAGTTATTCAGGGGTTGTCACCTGTCCAATAGCTGGATCTAGAATGGCCTGGAAAGAATGTTGGGCTACCATGATTATAATCAGCAAGCACAGATCACAAGCTTCAGGATGATTAAAGTTTAGCAAGTCTAACAACTAACTAAAGTTTTGCCAGTGCAAATCACAGATTTTAGGATGATTAACTAAGGCTGGAGACCGGACATTTTAGAAAATAATTAGCAAACACAAATTACAAATTTTATTATAGACCTAGGACTCAAGGAGGACTTCATGAACCTGACCTCAAAGGCAAGGGAAGTAAAAGCAAAAATAAATGAATGGGACTATATCAAACTAAAAAGCTTCTGCACAGCAAAAGAAACCATCAACAAGGCAAAGAGACAGCCAACTG
>PVJL010010473.1:0-49183 GCA_004026885.1 Lyroderma lyra | reverse complement strand
GTGTGTGTCTGTGTGTGTGTGTGTGTCTGTGTGCGCAGTGCTTTGATGATTGTGTGGTTGTTCTAATAGTAATACCGTGGTAAGAGGAATAATGCAATAAACCTGTATGATGCTGACTGTGTGCCCAGGATTATTCTAAGCACTTTACATTTTAAATTATTTAACCCTCATGGCAACTGAAAAGGAGTAGGTGTTAATGTTTGCACACTTTATAGGTGAGGTAATGGAGGGACAGAATGGTTAAGTAATCCCGCAGAGGTCACCACGTCGCAGTAAGTGTGTTGGAATAGAGGGGACTTCCTGAGGACTTGGACTTTGGGGGGGCTCCAGACGGTGTTAGGTACATCCCTTGCCGCCCTCGTGCGCTCTGGGTACCCCGGAGAGCGTCGGCTGCCCGGCGCCGTGCGTGTTACGTGCCGTGAACTTGTGATTACTTCTCCTGGTGCTCTCTGCCTCTTGTCCCCGTTCCTGTCTTCGCCTGGTCCTTCTGCTCCCCCGTCGTCCCCTCTCTCAGCACCCTCCTCTTGACTCCCCCCACCCCCACGCTTGCCCTCTCTCTCTCCCCCGCTGTTGTAGATGCAGCAAAATAAGGGTGATGTGTGGTGGACCCCTGGGGTGCCTGAGGCTTCCACCTTCTGACTCAGCCCAGAGACGCTGCCTCTGCCCTTGTCTGTGTAAACCATTTAACCACAAGGCTTCCTAAGCACAGCGTTGGGCTGTGGTTTGTCCCATAGTCAGCTTGCTTGGGTCAAAGCCCGGGGTCCAGGGAAATGTCTGAGAAAAGTCACGCCCGGACGTGCCAAGTCCATGCCATCCAGTGCGTGCCATCCAGTGTGTGCCATCCAGTCCGTGCCATCCAGTCCGTGCCATCCAGGGCGTGCCATCCAGGGTGTGCCATCCAGTGCGTGCCATCCAGTGTGTGCCATCCAGTCCGTGCCATCCAGGGCGTGCCATCCAGGGCGTGCCATCCAGGGTGTGCCATCCAGTCAGTGCCATCCAGGGTGCCATCCAGGGCGTGCCATCCAGGGTGTGCCATCCAGTCTGTGCCATCCAGGGCGTGCTATCCAGTCCATGCCATCCAGGGCATGCCATCCAGTCCGTGCCATCCAGAGCATGCCATCCAGTCCGTGCCATCCAGGGTGTGCCATCCAGTCCATGCCATCCAGGGCGTGAAAAGCACGTTGCCGGGTTCTGCGGCTGGAGTGGCCCGGTCAGGGACAGTTGCCTTGGGGGATGGTAACCCTTCCATGCCCTCTCTCACCCGCTCTCCCGGAAAAAGTGTGGGGTACGGTGCGTAAAACCCAAATCAAACCATTTTCCTAATTTGGGAGCTATTTCAAGCTTCAGATGCACTTGAGAGCGCTTGGCACCCCTGAGTGGGGGAGAGAGCCTCTGGCATTGCCCGAAAGTACTAGAATTATTTTTTTGACTTACGTCTCATGGATCAGCACGGCCAAAAGTTGACCCCCAAAAACTTCCTTTTATCACCCCTTGAGAGCAGGGCACTCCCTACTCCCTGTAACCCAGCTCATCACCCAGGCACATGGACCTGCAGACATGGGGTCCTCTGCTCTATGGCAGTTGGCCCTCGTGGGGTGTGGGTGTGCTGCCCTGAGCCAGCTGACCATTTGTAGAAGAATTAAGCTGAGGCAGGAGACCCTGGCTGACCCAGGTATGTCACCTGCACGCTCTTCTGCGAACTTCACGACCACCCTGCAGCGTAGACAGGTCTCATTATCTGGTATTGCACAGACGTGCCCGCTAGTGCACAGAGGGTTAAACTGAGTCACCCAGAGCCCTGCAGCTAGTAAATAGTAGAGCCAGGATTCAGGATAAACATTAGGATGCATCCATGGAGCAAAAGTAAACCATGCTAAGCATCAGTTGTCATTGGTGGGTGACCTCAGCTGAGGATGACCAGGGAGCAGAGATTTATGCTGGGACCATTCTCATGCTGTAGGTGTGTGTGATAAGGGATCGGTCCCCTGCTGCTGTAGCCAGGTCACTTGTATCCTCTGGCCACCTGGACACCTTCTAAAAACCAGGACTCAATTCAAATACCTACAAGTTCAGTTTTTATTACCCAACTTCTGATGGCATAGCCACCTGAGTTCCTTTTACCTGTAACTTCTTTTGCCAGAATTAGCAGATTCTCTACCATTTGGGGACCCTGGTCAAAATCAGGGGGGAAAGAAGTTGAAAGCAAATGACCCAATTCCAGCAGCCCCCGTGGAACCAGTGTCCTTGCAGCGAGCTCGCCATCGGCTGCCAGCCCGGGTCCCTGAACTTGGTCTCCAGGAGGCCTTAAGGTTCAGGAGAGCAGTCCCGCAGAGCTCAGCCGGCATTAACAAGTGCCTTGTGCCCATGGATAACATCATAGATCAATACAATATATGCTCCAAATTCAGATGATGAATGAGTACCATTATGCCCTAATTAGCAAGACTCTTATTTTTAATGGATAAATAATAATTCCACCACATTATCCTAAACCACTTCTTGGAAAATGCTGTTAATGCTGCTTTTGCTGCTACACAGATGGAGGCAGAGGGAGCAGAGCAACCATTTATGTGTTTATGTGCTCCGGCGATAAGTAACTGTTTTGTCTGTATGCACAGACGTCTCTAGCTCAGCTGGACTCATTGTTTTTTTAAGGTTAGATAATTAAAGTGCTGGTATTAAAAAAAAAAAAAAGAAAAAGAAAATCCAGACTGCCTCTTAAAGTTGGAATTTACTGGGCTATACATAACTTGGGGGCTGTACCCTCATCCTATAATGGTTGCATTTGAGCATGGCTTTGGGTCCAGGGCCAGCCATGACACCAGCGGGCTGCCCACTGCAGGAGGGCCACCGCCGTGGGGACACGATCGTGGGCTCTGGAACCAAGGAGACCTGGGTTCAAGTCCTGGCTTTTACCTCTCTTGATCTTTCTGAAAGGCAGGCAAATGAGGATGATGATAATGGCTACTTTCTTAGGTGGCTGGGAGGATCGGTGATATCACATGGCAGGTGCTTAGCACAGTGCCTGACATGGGACAGAGGACGGCATCAATGTCAGTTCTCATTGACAGTCTTTCTAGACCTCAGGTTCATCTTCTGTACGACCAAGTGGTTGGACTGCATCAGAGGTGCCCAGAGTGGGGTCCTCACATTCCTAGGGTCCCATAAATGGTATGGAAGGCGGTGGCCCACCTGGCCTTCTCATCTAAACTAGAAATCTCTGAAGTCTTTACTCATGGGCTCGTGTCAGCGTCACAGCAACCTGTTATCTCGTGCTGATCGGAGGCTTGGACTGGCTGCTCCAGTGGTTCGTGCTTAATACAAAATGGGAATCAGAGGGATAGTACTTACTAATTGCATTCCGGGGACAGGTGTTGCAACCGGACCCCCACCCCACCCCCACATCTGATTTGAAAAATGCCTCCGGTTCAGAAGATGGCACCTGTCAGAACATGTTGATCCTTGGGGGGAATGGGGGGATGCTGGACGATAAACAGGACTTGAGGGGATGGAAGGTTCCTCCTCCTTGGTGTGGACATTACTTCCCAGTTTGCCTTCTCTGACCCTGTGAGTCCAGCCTGTCCAGAGAGCACAGCCTGTGAGCCTGCAGGGCCTCTGGGCAGCCATCCTGGGACCTCAGGTTGTTACTTCTCATAGGAATCGTGACCATTTTTACCTGTTCACATGCTTTGCCTGCCCGCTCCTCTCCCACCCATCATCTCCCAGCTTCAGCCAGGTAAGTGTCCTTACAGTCAGGGACGTGCTGCTCTCTCCTGCCCCCAGCCCTGCGATGTCCCAGAATGCCCTTCTTTCCCCCATGGCCTGTCTCAGGGTTCTCAGCCTCACGCTGTTGACAATTCGACTCGCCAGTTCTTCATCCTGGAAGGCTGTCCTGTGCGCTGTAGGATGTGTAGCAGTGTCCCTGACCTGTACCACTAGAAACCAGTAGCACCCCACCCTCAAGTTGTGACAACCGCAAAAGTCTCTAAGGCATAGCCACGTGTCTCCTGGGGGCCAGATCCAGCCTGACCACCCATCTGCTCCATGAAGCCTTCATTTCCAGCCCGTAGAACCCATCACTTAATTCTTGATGATCAAACTTTAGGGGTGTGTCTTCATTTTCTCTCCCTATCCAGGGTCTGGTCCTCGCTGCAACTTCTCTAGGTCTCCAGAGAGCTGATCCTTGTTTGATACAATGAGTGTTCACAAGGGCCTCTCAGCTTGCCGTCAGTTACCATGAATGGAGTGCCTGATATTTCCTAATCACTTCTTGCACATTTTCTCTCAATTTTTACAACAACTCACATCTTTCCTGGATAGTGTCTGAGGCTCAGAGAGGGCAATAACTTAGCTACGGTCACACAGCCTGTGCCCTTTCCGCTAAACCACCCAAGCCTGCCAGTTCAGGGAGGGCAGCAGGAAAGCAGCTGGCATCTCTGCCTGACTGGGGGTTATGAGATGCTTGGTGGCCAGTGTTTCAATTGTCGCTAGGAGATGAGGGTAAAGGCAGAGCTGGGAGGGCCCTGTGAAGCGATGTTGGGAAGATGTCATGTGGAAACAATGGGTGACAACCTCTCTTCCTCCACAACGCCTTGGCAGCTGAAGTGACAGCATGCTCTTATAATTGCAGAGTTGGGTGCTGAGTGGTTATTAATGCTGCAGCCCTATAGGCTGTGTCGGGAGGGGGGTCAGCCTGACATCCTTGGGGATGCCCCAGGAAATGACATGTCTCATATGGAGCTAAGCAGCACACCAGGGAAAGTAGAGTCCCCTCTCGCAGGCATGAGACGGGCAGTGCTGATGATGGCGAAAGGAAGTGATTGGTTTCGCTTTGGAAAGCTGTGCTTGTGACCTCTGACCGTGGCTTGTTTGTTCTTAACACAAAGTGACACAGGCAGTTCACGGAGGAGGAGTCCAGTGAACTGTGCGCCTGCGAGCAGATGCTCACCCTATGGGGCCGAGCCCATCCGAACCTCAGAGGCCAGAGAGTCTTACCATGGGTGTAAGGGGTTGTGATGAAGGACACTCCTGTCCTCATTGTTTCCAGGCACAAAAAAATGCCAAACTGTCCAAATGTCCATCGCAGGGAACTAAACAAATCATGATAGAATGCCCTGCAGGACTTGGGTTTTAAAAAAGAGCAAGACGTGCATTAATAGTATAGTAATAATATAATTTTTGTTAACTTTAAAAACACATTCAAACCAATCAGTACTGTACCTTGACTTTACCTGAAAGATATATCTTTTAAAAATTAATGGAAATGTGACAAAATCCTAGCTCGTTTTAAATCTGGGTGCTGTTGAGCCTGTGTGTGTGGGGAGGGTGGGTATATGCATATATGTATATGTATATATAAACTGTTTTCCCTATATACTTTTTAAAGGCTCCACCTCAATGGAGTTATGTGTTAATAACCCTGTCCCTCGGGCAGGGCTGTGTTGAGGACATGATGACAGTAGTAGAGGTGGAAATGTCCTGCCAACCAGGATGAAAGGCAAAGGGAGGGTGGTGTTTATTTAATAAGATGGATCACCTGCCCGGCTTTTCTTTGGTCCCTGGCTGAGGAGCATTTGTAGCTTTTGGAGGCCTGAGAGGATTCACAGAGATTTAGACTCTCTGTACCTTGAAGTTCATGTTTGTTGGTTTTGTAAAAACTCCCCAGGGCACAGAGCAGAGATAAAAGAAAAGAGAAAGCTGCGATCGGATTTTTATGTGCATCTTGGAAGGCTGGGGAGGACGTGGAGCCGATGTTTCCTTCCAAGAAGACGGAGACAGCTGTCCTGAGGTCCGGGGTTGGATGTCTCCAACAGTCAGAGTCTTTGGAACAGATCCGATAGACTCTGGTACGCGCCTGCTGGGCTGCCATGGACGCCGCGCCCAGAATTCAAGCGACAGGAGTGTTTGGTGGGGTCAGGGGTAGGGAGTCAGTGGGGGAGGGCTCTCGGGAGGGAGGGAGGGTACGAGTTGACCAGTGTGGATGCAGGGCAAAGTGGTCAGGTGACACTTTGGACTGAGCCTGGTGGCCCCAGCCCGAGGAGACAGACAGGCTCCGCACAGAGCTCTTTCGGTTACCTGTAAAGACGGCCCCTGGAGCGGTCAAGGCCTTGGGAAGTCCATGGAACTTTGGGGCGGAAAGCAGGCTGGGACCGAGCAGAGCCTCCTCTCCGTGTCTGAAGCCTGTACATCCTCATTTAAGCTGCAGTATTGATCCGCTGCGTGAAGCAGCAGCGTCAGTGGTTTTTTTAAGCCATGCCATTGGGACCTTTCCCTGCATCTCAGATAGGGTGTGCAGGGACCCGTTTGTTCCTGTTTCTGAGGAACAGAAATCTCTGTGACTCACTCCCAACCTCCTCCCCTTCCTCATGCTGGGGGGGAAGCCGTGTCCCAGTGTTTGGGGGTCCCAGTACCACCCTGAGCTTCATGCCTTGCCTGTGGCCTCTCTCTGGTGCTGTCACCGACGAAAGGGTGGGCTGCAGGCTGGACCTTCACACGTCCCCACTGGGTTTGTCAAGAGAGCTGCAGAGGCGCTAGACACAAAAACTCCGCCTGTTGGTGCCTGTTCTGTAATGCGCTGTCTGTCGGCAGCTATCATTATGTTCAAAGGCTTCAGAGCACACCCTGCCCACTTTAAGTGTGGCCAAATGTCCGTGACACAGCTTTTGTCAGAGCTGGTGGGAATTCGGTCACCTGACCCATGGTGCACGCTGATGCACAATACCCACAAGAGGGCGGAGAGGTGGGCGTGGGGTCGCCAGCCAGGTGGCACCATGCACCTTGGAGGCACACGTTCCATGAAGAGGAGGCCCCAACTCAGCCCAGCCAGGCTCTGCCCTGGAGGAGCAACTCTGTCTGCACTACTGCCTTCCAGTTTGTCAGAGACCAAGGGTGGAATTTGTGTTTGGAAGCTCTTGATTTATAAATGTGGGGGTAAAAGCATTCAATATCTCTGAAAGCACGGTACAGTCACACAGAAACCCAGACCCCAGGCCCACGTAACCTCAGGGGAAATAAAACCCCTCAAACTCCAGTGGGCTTCAGGTACAGCTGCAAAAGCAGCTACATTGGTGCAGCCCGCCATGAATACAAATAAGCAATTATTCAGCGCCTACCGTTGGCGGGTGCTGTGCTGAGTGCTTGACATTGCGCGTTCACACCCACCCGTGAGGTGGGTGGGGCTAGCTTCACTTTACAGGTAAGGAAACTGAGGCTCAGCTTGGGGAAGCAGTTGGCTGAGGGTCACAGGAGTGCCCAGAACCAGAATCTGGACCCAGTTCTCTTCCGGAGCCCCTGGCGCCACAGCCTGCCTCCTGCCAGCGGTAGCAAAGAGTCCTCGGGACTGGGTGTGCCCTCTGCCCCTCGGCAGTGGTGACCTCTGGCTCTAAATGAGAAACCGGAAGAGGCTGGCACATGTGGTGACTGTGGCCATAACCACTCCGCCTACCCACCGGGCTTGGCGAACGTTCTCCAGAAGACAGATTCACCTGAAGCCGTGGCTGCTGTTGTCAGCCCAGAAATAACCTCACTGGGCAGGTGACACCTGTACCTGGGATTTAGGTATTGTCCTGCTTCCTGTCTCAGCCCAGGGAGGATGCTGCAGAGAAAAGGGGAAACAGGCACACAGACTGCATCCAGCTTTCCTAAACGTCATGGAACCAGAAACAGCTTTCTTGAAATGACCACCGGGCTGCAGGTGGGGTCGTTTACCTGGGGACTGTGTGGTGTCACATCCTCTAGGGAGGAGATGCATCACCTCCGAGGGGCTGTGTCTGTCTGGGACAGCACCCATCCCAGGACCAAGGACATTATTGGTTGAATGAATGAGGCAGGAATGGATCCTTTTTAAAAAGCCTCTGAGAGCTGAATGCCCACGCCCCACTTCTGGTCTTTACCTGTCCTGCCTTTGCGTAGCTTCTTCGTGAGCCTCCCTGCCCTCTGTCCTCCCGGCTTCCAGTCCGTTGCACTCAAAGCCCGTCCTCACGGCCCTGCCCTCCGCGCGGACTGCGTCGAGCCGAGCGCCTTGCTCGGTACTGCGGACGGTTCTCCGCACCTGCCCTGCGCACCACCGCTGGCCGCACTCCGGCTCCCCACCTTTCGCTCCCACGTTTGCGTCTTCCTGGAATGCCCTCCTGGCCTCAGCCGGGCAAAAGGCTTCCTGTCGTTCCCATTCTAATGCAAGTGGCTCCTTTAGTGAACGGTAATCACGTCTGGGAATGACTTCTGAACTCCGCAGTGGCTCAAACTGTAACTCTCGCAGGAACACCCTTGACGTTAACGGAGCACCTGCACATACTACATGTCGATGGCCAGGGCCACCACGCCGCAGACTTCGGGAGGCACCGTTCACGTCGCAAACAAGACAGAGGCCCTGCTGGTCACGGTGTCCAGCCCGTGCACGGATCATCCCAGCCCTGAGTGTGATGTTGTTGCCTCCATTTGCCGGATGAGGAAACTGAGGCTACAGATGTTAAGTTTCTTGCCTTAGAAACTTAACAAGTCTGTCTCCATAACCCATGCTCTTCCGATGACATCTTGCTGCCTCCCTAACAGATGCTAAACTCCGTGAGGTCAGGGTCCCACCTCTGATTTCCTATCGTGACCCCCTCCTCCATGGAGCTATTAATCCTGCTTAGTGCCAGTACACTCTACTGTCTGTCGTAGAGACTCTGGCATTAGCACGGGTTCAGCCGAATAAGTGGGCTTTAGAATCAGTAAGTAGACTTGAAGGCAGGAAAATATACAGTCCCTCTCCTGAAAACGCAGGCCACGAAGTCTGTGATCTTATCTCTGAGTAACATGGCATGGAATTGGAAACTGAGGGACTGGGGTGCCTGGGAGCTTCTCAGACTTGACCCCACCTGCAGCTGGACAACTCTGAGGAATTGACCCCGAAGTGACTGCAATGACTTCTGTGGCCAACTCCTCTCTTCCCAAACCAGCCCATCCAACTCCCCATTCCTGTAAGTGACAGGCAAAGTGGTACCACGAAGGACTGCTGAATTTCCAAACACCCCCGAGGGAACTAAAACCACCTCTTGGCTGAGAAATGCACCACCACCCTCACCACCCCCCACTCCCCTTTCCTTTAGCGAAAGAATCCCCAAGTCTCACTGCTTAATATACTACATGCTTCTGAAAGCGCTGTGGAACTTGAGTCATAATCTGAATTCACCGGGGACTCTCCCTGTTTCCAGGAAGCTGCTCATCAGTCATAAAACCAACCACTGTCGGAGGTGCAAGGAACCTTAGAGATGATCACTTCAGCCTCCTCGTTTTGCTGAGAAGACCACAGGAGTTAAGTGACTTGGCCAAGGTCACACAGCTCATTTGAGATGGGAATTGACCTTAAGTTAAACAAACAAACAAACAAACAAACAAAAAACACACAAAACCTTCAGTCTGACTCTGATGCTTGCTAATGCTTTGCCCTCTCTAAAGCTCTTTTTTTAAGTAAAGTCACCCTGTCTGTACCCATGGCCCTGTTTACTCTCACCCTTCCCCACAAGAAAATAATCCTCAACATAATCTCTTCTAAAAGTTTGACAGTCCTATGTCAGAGAGGATTCCATCTAGACTTCTGGCCCTGCCTGCTTCGTGCCGACCTCCTTGGGGCAATTCTGAGCTGACCAGCTCTTCTGGCTAAAGGGTGTGTGCATACCGGGGTTGCATAGCAGCAGGCTTGGGACTGCTTATCCTTAGAAAATCCTGCTTGCAGGGTTGGCCATTGACTGGTACCTGGGAGCTTGGATTTGGGAAGGGTCCCCACCAGCCTGACTGCTAGGTGTGGCTCGCTGTGCCTATGCTCTTTGTACAGATGTCGCATTTTATGCTGAGCACCTGCTTGCCGTCTGTAAACTGTAGTACACACGTGCTAGGCAGACGACGCCTACGTGACCAGCCCCAGACCAAAGACTTGGGGCACTGAATCACTAATGAGCTCCCCTGATAAACAGTATTTACCACATGTTACAACTCATTGCAAGGGGATTTAAGTATGCTCTGCATGACTCCACGCCAAGAGGCGCTTGCAAGCTTGCACCTGTGTTCCCCTAGACTTCAGCCCCGGTGCCTTTTCCCATTGGTGAGTTTGCTTTGGATCCTTTTGCTGTAATACGTAGTAACCGTGAGGACAACTAAATGCCGAGTCTCGAGGCCTCCTAGTGAATCCTATCTGGCGGTAGTCTCCCCCCGCCGCCCCCCCCCCCACAACACATTGGGGGAGTCATTCTCAGTCCAGGGCACAGCCAACCAGTCTTTTTTCTTCCCTTAAGGGAGGCAGGAATGATTAGGGCTTACTAGTGAAGATTTTGGGGTCCTGTTCACCCTAGTTTCAGTCCTGACTCTGCCTTGCACCATGCATTTCCACACTCTGAGCCTCGGGTCCCCAAGAAAGTGGATATTAATATTTGAGGATTCTCCTCTACCTGGCGTAGAGGAGATACCTGGCCAGTGTGTGCTCTGTGTCTGCGGGAGCTCTGTGCTATCAATGCTGCACCCCCAATTCTGAGAACACGCCCCCACCCCGGCCGTAGTTGGCTTACTATAAACGTGCATTGAATTCATACTCTGAGACCCAATAAATGCCAGCGTGCAATGCTGCGGGGAGCTCTGGGGAAGCACAGGGCTCCGAGAGGAGCCAGAAGTCGTTGTCAAGTGCGATGAGTAAATCCCGTGGAAGTTTCTGTCTGACCGCTGGCTGACATCTGGTTGCCCTGGGAGAGAAGCTTTAAGTGCACGCCCTGGGGGGCCCGAGGTTTGTGTCTCCACTTTACCCAGACGGACCTCCTGCCAGGTCTGCTGTCTCATTTAT
Organism: Lyroderma lyra; assembly: GCA_004026885.1. Taxonomy (NCBI): domain Eukaryota; kingdom Metazoa; phylum Chordata; class Mammalia; order Chiroptera; family Megadermatidae; genus Lyroderma; species Lyroderma lyra. Next base: position 38,373 of record PVJL010010473.1, on the reverse strand, counting down.
CCAGACTTAAGGGAGAGCTCCCTCGCTCCCCTCCCCGCGCTCTGCGGCTTCTGTCTAGATTGCCTTGGTTCCTCTGTTTCTGGATCAGTCTGTAAAGTTTGGGTGTGTGTGGACCCAGTTACTGTGTGCACGAGCTAATTAGCAAGACTCATTGTGAATAGCTAAGTGGAACATCCTCCTATCACAATCCCAGTGACCCATTTTCCAAATGCTCCCTTTCTGCTGGGTGTTGTTTTCTCTGCTGCTTGAACAAAGGAAAGGGGAGGGAAGCAGCCATTTGCCTGTTTGTTTGCTCCAGTGGTGGGCAACTGTCTCCTCGCCCCGCCTTGGGGCGTTACTCCAGCTTGCTTTCTCGCTGATGTTCCTTTTACAGGATAATTATGTGGAAGTGTCATAGAAGGCCAACCAGAGGTAGCCAGCCTGGGGGTGGGGGGCTGGGGGGGTGGGGTAGGGGACCTACTGCCTCCCCCACAGCCAAGGCCGGTGCAGTTCCTCCTGAAGTTTTAAACCTCGGCTGGAGTTGCACTTCCCACAAGAGGGCGAGCAGAACCAGGAAGAGCTCAGACGGAGGAGGGACCCCGGGTTCTAGTTTCATCTCAGCCACTGACTTGTTCCTGACACTTTGGCTGTTACTGTCCTGTAACCTGATCCAGAATTCCCTCACAGTTCTGGCCTTCTTTCAGAGAGTCAGTCAGCACACAAGGGTCCCACACTAATCTCTGAGAATATCACACCCACCAAAAAGTCACCCTTTATACATCAGGTGGAATGAAATGCAAAGAATGTACTCATTCTGCCCCAACCCGGGTCCCCCAGCTGAAGGTGAGGCAGAGTGGGCGATGGAGACTCACCTGCGGTGTCCAGGAGAGGACAAGGCCCCACGTGGCCCTTGGAACTGCCCCGAGAACCCCAGGTCTACCCGCAGCTCCGCTTGTGGTTACTGGAATTTGGGAGACATGGCCCACTCTTGGAAATCACTTAAGGGACTTGGAGACATCCTGCTGAAAAGAAACCTGTTTGACGTTGTGTGACTGTTGTTTCCTGGACGTAATGGATGCCATTATCTCCCACCCCTTTCTACGCCGGCTTTAGCCTCCTGTGTGGACCCCTTCTAGAAGCGGTGGCTGTGGTCAGGCAGGTCACTTAGCTGGGAATCTTTTCCACGTCTTCCACCCTGATTTTCTTGGAATCTATGTCAGGATATTAAAGTCTGGATCTTGGTGTCCCCCCTCCAAATTCATATGTTGAAACCCTCATCCCAAAGTGATGCTATTACAATAGCAGGCGGGGCCTTTAGGAGCTAATTAGGTCACGAGGGTAGAGCCCTCCCGTGTGGGGTTAGTGTCCTTGTCAGAAAGGGCCTGCGGGCTGGGTCACTCTCTTTCCCACCAGGTGAGGACAAGGAGAAGTCACCAGTCTGCAGCCCCAGAAAGGGTTCTCGGCGGAACCTGGCCCCGTGACCCCGGGATTGCCAGTCTCCAAAACCAACTCATAAATCGGTTTCCATCGTGTATGTGCCTCCTGGCCTATGGCACTTTATTTAGCAGTCTGAACTAAGACAGAGGGCTGGCCACGTCCATGTTAATCGTGATCTTGTTTGGGACAGAATGTTCCCCTGTGGACCAACAGATCACCAGTGACCCAAGCGCCGGCCCCACCGGCCCTACACCACAGGTCCCTCCCCTCGCTGCCCATCCTGTTTTCAGGGTCAGCCTGTCTGTCTGTCTGTCTGTCTGTGCTTCCTTCTCTCCCTTCCTCCTTCCCTGGGCCTGCTTCTCTTCTCTACCTCCCTGTTTGTCATCCTTTCTGTCTCCTCCTTAGTTTGAACTCCACTGGGGGTGACCTTTGACCTCAGACCCGCAACTCTTGCAGGTTTCCACTCTTTCATTTATCCAGGCACTGTACTAAGCATTTTAATGTGTGACTTAATTCACGGTTCTCTCTGCCATCATGGGTGTCCCATCGATCAAGAATTTGCTGGTGGCCAACTGGCCCCTCAGAGTAGATGGCGGCTGTCTGGGAGACGGGCTGATCTGGAAAGATTTTGTCAGCAGCCCAGAGAGCACACGGTCAAGCGACTCCTTTTCCGGCCTGCTCTTGGCGCTGCCTGCCCGTCATTCAGCCACTCTGCTCTGCGTCCTTTCGGCGACATTCATTATTTGTCCGGGGTCTTTGACTCTGTGCCTCAAAATGTCATTGCAAGTTCTGAATTTATTTTCTTCCTCTTTTGTTGGAAGGATGGTCACGAAAGGCTTTGTTTTGAGGCAGCTCAATTCGGTGGACTTCTGTCCCCCAGTTCGTTTTTGCGTCCTGTTTCTTCCCCGGGCTGGCTATGAGGTTCACGACAAGTCAGACTGGTGTCACTCACTCGCCTTGTGACCTCGAGCAATAGCTTAATGTTCCAGGGCCTCAGTTTCTTCCGGAAAAATGGGCATAAGAATCCCTACCTCACTGATCGGTGGTAGGGATTAAATGAGAGAAGTGGGGAAGGCAGACTACTTACACAGTTACCCGTAGGGGAAGAAAAACTCTACCCCCTTAGGTTCATGCATGGGGGCCTGAAAATTAAACTGACAAAAGACAGGTTGATGGGAGGAAAAAAGTACATTGATGTCAGTATTTTTAATTATATGGACACAGGGGCTTCACGGAATAGAACTAAAAACCCAAAGAAGTGATTGGACCCCGCGGTGGTTAAATACCATTTGGACAAAGGGCTGTAAATTGTGGAGAAATGACTAGAAAAGGAAAGAAGGTTTGGGCTTCTTGGGGTAGTAAATTGTGGGAAGGTGAGTATTTGGGGGGAGCTCATGGTAGGTGAGGATTATTATTAATAAGTAAGGTAAGTTTATGCACTCATTTCAGTGTCATCTCCATCTCTGGTGACTTATTATTCTGGTGAAAGAGGCAGGGGACACCTTCCCGAGAGAATTTATGTCACCTTTGCTGAGGGAAATGTATGGCCTGAGGCAGACAAGGGGCAGGCAGGAAGTCTCCCTATGTGTGCTGTTTCTCAGTTGCCCTCAGCTCAAAATAATCCTTATGCCAACGTGGCATGTTCTGGGTTGGCATATTGTGGTCTGCTTCGTATCTGTCACTTTAGGAGAAGGAAGGGACCTCTTCACTCCTGTATTCCCAGAGGTGTCTGGTACATAGTAGCTGCTCAGAAAAAGGTTCACAATGGAAAATACAGAAGTAGGATGTGCTTATTGTGGAAATCCTCTATCAGAATCTTGTCTAAGCCCTCCAAAGTCCTGAGCCTGTCTTCCTCCTGGAATCAAGGCGCTTGAGCCCGCCATGGTGGCCAGGAGGCCACCTATAGATTTCTCTGGAGGAGAGAGCTTTGAGCTGAGAAAATGCATTCCTAGATAAATCCTTTTAGCCTTTCTCAGCCCTGGCTGCACATTAGAATCACCCAAGGAGCTGTTTTTACGATATTGATGCCAGGGCCATCCCCAGAGACAAACTCTGCTGCTCTGAGGTGGGGACCTGCAAATCTGATGTACAGCCAGGGTCAGAAAGTCTTCACTTTGATCGAGGAGTGCTGACTGAGGGAGTTTGTATAACCTCATCAGATGATGAGCCCTGGAAGCAGTAAAAAAGAACACAATCATCTACTTCTTAGTTGCTGCTTCGAGATTGACTCAGAAGCAGTTAATGGTCTCTATGGGGTGACACCATCCCCACCTTAAGAGCAGTTTGCACATGCACAATGTCCCTGCAAACTCAAAGCCCAGGTTTGTTTATACAGCCAGTTCTACCTAGCAGGAGCCCAGGTAGGACCAGGTGGCAGAGTGGGGTCACTGGGAACAGTGCCATCAATTTGTCATCATTACCATGAGCTAAAGAAAACTGTGGTCTTCTGAGGCAGTTCCACACTGCCCTGCAGTAAACAGCAGCTTTTGAAAGACTCACCATCTTTAACTAAGCACAGATTGAGTTTTGTTTGTTTACCCATACGATGCTTTCTCTTGGGGGAAGGTTAAGTGAGGAGTACAGTCTCAGCACACCCTCTGCTTTGACATTATTTGGAAACAATGACTTGTTCATCAGCCACCGCCCTCCTCCCTCATGCCACCTACTCAACTGATGGAGAATCACAAAGCAGGAAGGTCAGCATTCATCATCTTCAGCATGATGAGGTTTCAGAGATTTTTTAGCATTTGATTTGTAACGTTTTCGGAAGGCAACATAAATCATGTTGGTAATTTTTTTTTAATCGTGTTGGAAAAATAAAAAATAAAAAAGGAAAGCCTGAATCCATTTGGGAGAGCATGTGTGTCAGTCACACAGCCTCTTTGGATTGGGTTGAAAGCTGCAAATATTTTTCTCCACGCAAAGTACACTCAGGTTTTGTTGATGGTGCCGCTGTTAGTACAGATCTCCTCGGGGGCTCTGAGTAACTGTGCGGAGGATGGGAAAGAGAGCCGGGGCTGTAATTTTCAGCCTGAAATAGAAGCAGCAATTTTAGGCAATTTAAAAAATTCTATTAAGGGCAATCTGTTGGTCTCCTGCTGCAAAGAGAGGACCTCGTTCAGAACGCTCTTGGTAATGTTATAAGGGGCTGATGGGGTCTCCAGATTTTTTGTACCGTTTCCCGTGCCCCCAAAGTCATTATACAGACCCCCACCCCCTACTTCTGCACCCCCCCCATGCCTTTAAACAGGAACATTAGTAATTTCCTGCTTAGTGGCAGATATATTACAAAAACTAGAAATGAGTTGTCCAGATAAAGCGAGACCTCTGGGGGATGCCAGACAAACTTGCTTTTGTCAGAAAGGAAAAAATCAGGGGAGTTGACTGAAGAGTTTCCCACATTGCAGCGTATGAGCAGTTGTAGACTGCTTTTGTTGATTTTTTTTTAATTTTCTTTTTATTTAGTCATCACTTCTTAAAGTCCCAGATGAGCTATGTATTCTTGGCCGAGAGAACAGATGAACATTAGTTGGGCCAGGGCGTTATTTTCTAGCAAACTGGCCATGAGTTAGACTACTCTGTGGAGTGGGGGCGGTCCTAGGAAAGCCCCCTCTCATTGTGCAAGTCTGTTACGATCTAATGGGGCAGGACCCATTTGGGGCCCTCAGGTAAGGACCTACCCATGGCCAGGAAGTAGGGTGTCGATCTTCGAGGAAGTAGGGTATCTTTATTTCAGTCACCCCTGGCACAGGCAGTGTCTAGTGTCTTCACCTCTCTTGCTGTCACGTTCAAGCCTGTGTTCATAGGAATCTGGATCTCTCAAGGGCAGATTCTCCCGGGTGCTCGGGGCAGAAGCCACTGCCACATGGAGGCAGACTGGGGCTGAGGAGAAGGTAGCCTATGGGCCAGTAGCTTTCAAGCTATTTTGACCCCAACCCACAATAAGAAATTCTTTTTCACATCACAGGCAAGTATGCAGATGGGAATGCGTTGTGTGTGCATTGCACCGATACTTTCAATGTAGTCTGTTTCCTTCATTTAACTTTACGTGGGCCCTGACCTAGTATGCTACTAGTTTCTCCAGGGCCGGCCGGTGTGGTTGTGACCTGATGTTTTTAAAACACTGCAGGAGGGCATTATTCTACAAGCACCTCAGGGGGCGGGCGCTCCCCAAGCTGCCTACTCCTTCCTGGCTCCATTTGCTTTGTGTTCCACTGAGCTTTAAGGAACAAGCCTCCTTGCCATTCCTCCAACACCCCAGGGACCCTGTCACCCCAGGACCTTTGCATGTGCTCTTTCTTCCACTTAGCGCACCCTTCTTCCAAATACCTGGGGGTCCATCTTCCATTCTCGTCAGGTGTCACCTTCTCACTGCAACAGCCCCCTGACCGCCCTGTTTAAAACTCCGGCCTGTCCCCACCGACCCTGCTCACTCCTCATTCCACTCCCCGTGTTCTGGGCTTTTTGACTGTCGTTTGGTTTTTCCTCCAGCACTTAACATCTTGCAGCAAGCACTGTACGCTATCGTTTATTTATTATGCTTATTGCCTGTCTCCCCCGCTACCTCGTCAGTTCCTGAGGGCAGAATTTTTGTTTCGTTGATCGATACATCCCAAAGTGCTAAAGTACCTGCTACAAGGTAGATGCTCACTAAGGACTTTGGTGAATGAATGAATGAATGAATGATTTAACATTAACAGTCTCTTCTGCAGGTTTCTTGAATTGAGGAAATGAGAGGACAGACTTGGATTAGAATGGACACGGGGGGAACACTGGTGCCAGGAGAAGGTAGAGAGTGAAAATTCCCAGAAAAAGGGGACATCAGGGAACCAACATCAAGGTGACAAGCTCTTGTGACCTGTGTCTGCAAGGAGGACCCACCACTTCCCCTTGGGGGCCAGGCAAGATGAGGGGGCCACCTGACTCCCCCTCCTTATGTCCCAAACCCAAGTCTTCATTTGTTGAGTGCCCGGCATGTCGCCAGCAGCTCCCCGCTGTGGGGCTTGCGTTGGGGCCCCCTCCCTGGGCAGCGTTTGGTCCTGCCGGTGCTGTGTGTTGCTCATGGATGATAAAACCATTGCAGGAGAATTTATAAATCCATGGCCTTAGCGGTTGTGACTGAGGCAGATAAGCAGCAGTGTGACAAAAATAAAAGCGTCTCCCTTCCCCCACCTTCCCCTTTCTTGCCTGAGACACAAAAAGTAAATCTGAATCTGTATGGTGGAGGAACCTTCTGGAGAAGGGAAAAGGATAAAATTCCAACTTGCCATCTTGTGGGAATAGTGCCAGCATCCCCGTCTCTGTCCTCAGACCCCAGCCCTGAGGGCCTTCGGCCACCGAAACCTGGAGGGAAACTGTGCACACGGAAAAGCCGTGGTGACTGCCCGGCTGGCGGCCACACGGCTGTTTGGGAGTGTATTTCCGTGCCTGCTGGGCCAAAGCCTGCTTAAAATATGTAATTGTGAGATACGTGAATGAATATCCCAGCACTTCCTCTTTCCTGTTAACTTACGTTTAGCCTTGCATCCCGGGGAAGAAAAATAACCAGCCCGGTTCCTGGGAGTTTGGCTTTCTAATAAGGCTCTTAGAGGTCAATTTTAAAAATGTCTTTTATCGCAGGGACTCTGCTTGTCTAAGGAGAAGATCTTGGAATAAAATAATGCTGTTTGATTCCCTCTGTATTCATAGTAGATCCTTTTAAATTGGTTTTCAGTTTTAAAAAAGTATTTCGCATAGAAGACATCAGGGATGAAAACGCACTGGCGACCTGCCCAGAGTTGTGCGGTGACTTGGTGAGAACCCAGTGGCCCTGAATCTTGAACCTTGTGAGACCTTCACTCTGTCCGATTTCTCTCTGCTGGGAAAGAGGGCAAGAGCTCCTGGGGTGCCAGGCACTGCATGTTAAGTGCCTTTCATACCATGACCCCACTGGCTCCCCCCAGGAATCCTACGAAGCAGGTTCTATGACCTCCGTTTTCCAGCTCATGAAATGGAAATTCAGTGTTACTGCAAATAGAAATCAGGCTTTGGCCTCAGCAAGGAAGAGGAGACATGAACTTCTTCAAATGGCCGAGGCCACCAATATGTCGATGGACTTATAAATAGAAAAACAAGTAGAAAAGCAGGTAAAAATCCCTGCCTTGTCACATCTGCCTTTCAGTGCTTCATTTTAGGATGGACGGATGAACAGTCTTAACAGTCCTCAGTGGCCAAGTCCATTTCCGCTCCAGGAAGAATCATTAGCTCTCTTGCTAAAGGGCCAGAACACGTGTATTTGTAGCCTGCACCACCTGGACTTCAGACCAGGCAAGGCTGATTTGCCAGTAAATTTAGTCACTGTGGCCACACATCTCCTGATTCGTAAGGTGTCTGAGAACAAGTGTAAGCTTTTTTGGAAACAGAAGGCTCATCAGTTTCGCATGCCCCACCGGACGTAATGCTTCCTAGGTGCTTACTGAATGTTTAAGTGAACAAAACATGTAGATCGGTTAACAGGAGGCTCTCTGAGAATGAATTCACATCTATCAAGAGTCGTGCAGTCCACAGACTTAGATATATCCCAAAATAATCACCCCTAGAGAGTTCTCTGGAAATCAGCAATGAAAGAGCTAAACGGAAGTGATAAATCATTCCATTACAGTTTTGTACCGTTACAAGTAAGTGGTTTGGGAAACAGGATCAGTGTATAAGCTGCATTTAGCTTTGGTGTGCTAAGCAAATTTAAACCACAAATAAATACCTGGTGTGATATTTTTAAGCGGGGGAGTGCTGGAGGGTTGGGGGTTGCTGAGAAGAAAGAAAGTTGGAGGAACATCAAAGCTATATTTGCAAGTTTAATCTACGGTTTTTGTGAAAAATTGGAGTATCAATCACCGCCCACTGGCAGGATTCTTCATCAGGAGAGAAATGACAGCACATCCGACCTTCCTTGAGTCTCTTCTGATCACATTATGAAAATGGTTTTTGTCGCTGTGCGCCGCGTGTGAGAAGGAATCCTTCCTTGGCACACCGCCCTGTCCTTCACGGGCCTTCCGTACAGCCTGCAGTAGACTTGTTGAGTGTGAAGGGAGAACCCAGACAGAATGTTAATGCGGAGACATGACATGCGAGCCGGTGCTGCCCTGGGCTGCGAGTGCACAGGACAGACGGGAGGCCCGGCCAGCTGTGGTTCTGCTCCTTGCATTAGCTTTGAATGAAGCAAATGAATCAGAGCCTCAGCCCTGAGCCCCTCACCTGGGAGCCGAGGGAGGGCCCTTCAGTCCACAGCCCCCCACCCCCACCCCCGGGACCACTGAATTAGCCGGCATCCTGAGCTTGGCTGCTACCGGGGGGCGCAGCGAATGCTCGATTCGCAATAGAAATCCACAATTTGGTACGCAGCCTCCATTTTTCAAGTGTTGGCCAACGTCGCAGCTTCCCCCATTCCCTTCCCGTGACACTCTTCCTTTCTGGAATATTTCAAATGCGAGGGATGAAACGGGGTTATTCTCAGAACTAGCTCGTCTCCCGGGGGCCCAGCAGTTACGCTGATCAAGAGGCCAATCGGCATCTTCCTCCCCAGGTAGTTAAAACAAAGATCCGCCCAGGGCCCTGCCAGCGTGCGCCTGCACGGGGGTGTGAGGGCGGGGAAGCAACGTGGACGCGTTAGGCGGGACGCCCGCGTGCGTCAGGGACAGGCCTGGAGTTACGCAAGGCTGAAGGCCAGCAGTTGGGCTTGGTTTCCAGCATGAGCAGTTGCCGGCTTTACTGTCTGGGTAGGAGCTTGTAATCGCTGGATGGATTGCTTGATGGAAATGAAGCTTAAAAAGAACCCGTCTTCGCTTCCAGCAGTCCAGCACCCCCCGCCCCGCTCTCTGCACGCCAGCACACACTTCCTCCTCAGGACACAGCACGGCCGTGTGACCGTAGCCCGGCCTGGTTTGAATTAGTTCACGGGCTCCACATTGCTGAAGCTTGGCCTTAACGTGTGACCAGGAATAAGAGGGCTGTCCGGAAGGTATCCAGCCTCCAGTATGAGAAATAGAGGCATCTATGGCTGGATTTGTTTCTCCGGACAGCGCCTGGAATATAACGCCCAGTGTGGATGAAGGGATTTTGGAACATGCTGCTGTAGGCTGCCTGCCCACCGGAGGTGGAGGCCCTTTTAAGCATTCCTTCCCTCAGCTGTAGAGGCAGGAAAGCATGGCTTCCTGCCCGGTGTGCCTGCCCCATCACTGCCACGCCCATTTGATAACCCACATCAGTATGTAGCACAGCTTCCCGAAGGGGATTGTGTCCCAGGGGATTCCTTGGGGTGCTAGTGCGTATTTCATACCTTGGTTGGGGGGCGGGGGCTTTCTGTTTGGTATATGCATTGATGGAGGATCATGTATATGAGGTCAGACAATTAATTTCGCAAACTCATCCTGGAAAAAGTGCTGCACACCTCACTGCTGAGTATCACTACGGTCACCTTCAGAGTCCTCCCCTGGGGAAGCTGTGCGCCGACGCCAGCGCCTAGTCCACCCTTCAGAGCAATTTGGGAACTCTTTCTGGAATGGCCATCAGAGCTGTCGTCGTACCCAAAATTTGACAATGAAGTTCTCCAACTTGCTACCATGTGCTAACGTTGGCAGCGCTGTGCAAACCACTCAGTGAGGTGTCATAACATTGCCAAGGATAGATTTATATACCAGGGCTGTCTGGAAAGTATCCAGCCACGTAATAACCTGGCCGAGGTTGTGACACCTTACTGAGTGGTTTGTACAGGGCTGCCCACGTAAGCACATGGTGGCGAGTTCGCGAACTTAATTGCCGGATTTGGGGTACAACAGCTCTGATGGCCATTCCAGAAAGAGTTCCAAAATGGCTTTGAAGGGTGGTCTAGGTGCTGGCCTCAGTGCACAGCCTCCCAAGGGGAGGACTTTGAAGGTGACCGAAGTGATACTCAGCAGTGAGGTGTGTAGCACTTCTTCTAGGATGAGTTTCTGAACTTAATTGTCCAATGTCGTTTAATGTAAATCGGCATGTCTCTGTTAGGGGAATGCAGGTATATTTTTAAAAACTTATTAGTAAAATGTGTGAAGCCCACTGGTTTGGAGCACTGAATGAGGCACCTAGATTTTGCTCCTCTTCTCATTTTGTCATTAGTGCTGACTGGCTTCACTTTTTGCTGCTTTCATCCATCCTTCCTGACTGGGTTAGGAAAATAGAGACCTAGAGAGTCTGGTGAGAAGGGAAGTCAGTGACACGACTGGATTAAGATGCCCCTCCTCCGTGAGGAGCCTTCCCTGCCTCTCTCCACCGCCCTCGTGACCTCTAGGTTTCTGGGGAGTCCTGGACCTCATCCATGCACTGCCCCCATGCTTCTCATAGAAGCTCCTGTGGCAATCACAATTGTAAAGGTGCTTTATATGAATCACGTGAGCGATGGCGTTTGCCTGTCACAAGAGGCCGCATTCTCTGGCCTGCTACGCCATGTTCCTGCTGCTACCATTTAACCTATTTAGGTCACCCAAGTGTTTGTTTTATTTATAGTAAAATCACACAAGATTCAGCCGCTTAGAAAACCTATCAATAAGCTCATCGCTCAAATGGGCCCTTCCCCCTGTGCCCTGCATATGGCCTTAGATCACCATTCTCAGAAGCAAATGACTTGCTTCAAAAAATCTTACTTGAGCAGGGCCAAAAAGCTGGAGAGGGCAGCTTTCAGGTGCTCAGATTTGCAGAGAAAGGAGAGTGCTGTGATTGGGGGTGATCGCCGACGAGGCGAAATGTCCGATGCAACCCACGCCTGTCCACGCGTGTGTCCGCTCTTTGGCGCCGCACAGCGGATCTCCTAATGAATGAACTTCAGCCGATGGTGTGTCTGTGACAGGTATTTGACTCAACCGTTTAAAGCAGGCAGCCCTGACTTTGCTTTTGATTTCTTAAGTGCAGCATTTTGGGCAGTTATAGATGCTTTTGCAAGCAGGCAGCGGCCAAATTCTTCTATACCCCAGATCGGGATGTTACGTTAGAAAATTCGGTATTTACGAATATGTTTCATCTTGAATTAGCCATGACTCAGTTGTTGTTGTTTGTTGGAAGGGGACCTCTTTTAAAATCTTATTTATACAGCCAACTTGCGTTTCAAAAGCACAGTAAAGTTTATAAAAAGTACACACACTCATTATAGGACATTTGGAAAATATGGAAGAGGAAAAAATTCACCCATATTTTCTCCATCCGTAAATAATCATTATTAGCAACTGGTGTATCTTTCTATATTCTTTTCTCTGCATATGTAATGAGGCTTTTTGTTTGCCCAACCGTGTTATTTATTCAGTTTTGCATCCTACTCTTTCCCCACTTGCATTAAGTATTTTCCCGTTGTGGTAATGGTCTTTAAAGTTCTGTTTCATATTTTGGATTACTTCCTTGTTATGAGAGATTTCCCTAAGATTTATACCAGCTATGAACACTGTACTCAAATGACTAAATTGTTTTCCAAATGGGTTATATCTTTTTACACCCCCACAAGCAATTAGATAAAAAACCTTTTCACCACATCCTTGCCAATATGGAGTATTACTTTTTCAATCATTCCTGCATTGCAGGGCAAGAAATGATACCTCATTGTCTTTCATGTGGCAGCTCCCTGGTTAAGTGTTGATTAAGGCTTTATTTAGGAAGACCCTGCTGGGTTGCACGTAGTTCATGGAAATTCTAGGGAAGTGCTCTTGAAAAACAAAAGAATTTCTTTCCATTCTACTTTTTCTAAGCTTTTATCCCCCCTTCCCCTTTTAGGTCCTCTTACATGAAGAAATATGTCACCAAACTGGAGGGAATTAATACTCCAAAGATGCTGGTGACTGAGATGGCCACCAGTTCTCTGGCAATAAACAGCCTTACCTGGATTTTAATTTTTCCGACTTAGTCTGGTCAGTCAGTAACGATCTAGTGCCTACTGTCTACAGTTCTTCCTTCCTCCCTCCTTGTCCCTCCTCTCTTGTCCTGTACCAGCCTGGCAGGTCTGATAGAGGGAAATTAACTGGCTAATCTGTGTGCTGCAGCCCCTGGTTCCTGTCCCTCTTCCTACTGAACCTGATTTATAGTTGTTTGGCAGAAGGTCACGATCTCGTTCCTCAGAGTGGGGGTGGAAAGGGAAATGTTTGATTTCCTTGACACAGTTCATTAAAAATTCATACATATGGATCTGAAAATAAAACATTTCTTCATGTCAACATGAGTTACGGTGGGAGCCTAGAGCAAGACTTCAGCATTAGAATGTGACACCATTCCCAAGTAATCACATCGGCATGGTGCTGCCTGTCCATGTGACAGGAAGTGGGAAAGGTGATCTGGGCTCCGGCTGGTGGACGTGAAATTTTTCTCTCTTTCGCCTAAAGGGCTTTCCTTGTAAATAGGAGCCAGTTGATTAGGAAACCTCGCTCTTAAGAGCCCGCTTCATTCTTTTATTATTTTGTCCACTTTGTTGACAGATGTTTTATCTAGTCTCAGCTACGGGTCAGTGCACATTAATGAGACATGATGAATTTTAAAGCTCTTTGCTATTTCTACTTTCTGTCTTAGTTACTCTTCCCTGGATCTTTTGCTTTAGAGTTGTCTTGACTTCTACACCGTCTAGACTCCAAGCCTTTTATCATAAATACCATAATGGTTGGGAACACAATCTGCAGCCCAGTGCTTCTCAAACTACAGTGTGCATAGAAATCATCTGGAGATCTGTTAAAATGCAGATTCCGATTCACTAGGTCCAGGATTGGGCTGGAAAGACTGAATTTCTACCTGAGAGATACCGTGGTCACTGATCCAGGCACCACACTTTGAATATCAGGGCCCCAGTCCCCTTATCTGTACTTTGTTGAATAGTGTTCCCTGCAAATTCATGTCTACCCAGGACCTATGATGTGACCTTATCTGGAAATACTCTCTTTATACACATAATCAAGTTAATATGAGTGTATTTGTCAGGATCCTGTCTATCTACGTATCACCTATTGGGAGAGAGCAAAAGAGATTGATTAACTGGTTTTAAAGACCAGGCTCACGTGATTGTGTGGCTGGCAAGTCTATAACCTGCAGGGCGAACCCCAGGATGGAGATTTCAGGAAGGGGTGCTGTTGCATTCTTGACTCTGAAGCCATCTGGAGGCGGGTTTCCTTCTTGCTCAGTGGACATCAGTCTTTTCCCTTGAGGCCTTCACCTGATTAGAGGAGACCCACCCCCAGTGTGGGGGCTACTCGGCTGTACTCACATTAATCACACCTAAAGAAATGCCTACACAGCCGCATCTAGACTGGTGTTTGACTAAAAGCTGGGTACCATAGCCTAGCAAAGCTGGCACATAAAATTAACCATCACAACGAGGTCATGTCAGATTAGGGTGGGCCCCAAAGCCAATATGGCTGAGGCCCCTATAAGAAGAAGGAAATGTGGATACAGATACACAGGACCATGTGAGCACAGAGGCAGAGCTTGAAGGGATGCACCGACAGGCCAGGAAATGCCTAGGATTGCTAGCAGCCACCAGAAGCTAAAAATGAGTCACGGCCGGATTCTTCCCTAGAGCCTCCTGTTGTGTTTAGGCTCCCGGTTCGCGGTCCTACATTACAGCCGTCCGAGGAAACGGCCAATGTCCTAAGTAACAGGCAGGGACAAGCCTAAGAGCATCACAGACGCTTGACTTTCCTTGTCATCTGCTGCCTGAACGATGGACCCAGGCTGTGGAAAACATACGAACCTAAGTCTTTTATCGTGGACATCCGGAGCTAGTATGGCTGGGAATGGGCGGTCAGGCTTCCCTCTTCTCCAACTCGAACGTGGATCTGGAAATGCTCGTGTGTCTCCTCCTCTACGTTTTGCTCTGCCTCCAGCTTGCAGGGCAGCTGGGTGACAGATGAGGGGGAGTTAAATTTGCTTTTCTTTGAATAAACTTCACTAATTAAAATGTACCCTATTGAGATTGCCACTTGCCGTAAGTAACGCACATTTCATTAACATTTGCTTTAAAAACCAACAAGATCATAAAGTTAAGATTGCTTTAGCCTAAATGCTGTCCAGATTTAGTATGCATGGTATAACCTCCCAGCATAGCAGTCAGCTTGGGCAGGCAATTTTTAGTGCCTCGCTGATGCTGATTTTTAACTGGACGGGAATCGATACTGGGTGAGGGTTAGCCTAACATTGGGAGCTGTCAGGAACCCAAGAAATAAATCAAGTTATAATAGTAACAAAGCAACATGGTTATAGGGGAATGGATAGATGATTTTATTCTGAGTTGTTTTGAGTTTGTTTGTTTGTTTTCCTGCCTCGGGCACATGTGTTGGCATTTTCAGAAGGAGATAGGATGAGGAGGTATTTTTCTGCTAGAGAATGTTTAAGTAAATGTCAGTTGTGATCAATAGGGTAGCCTCTACTAGGAAAGCAAAGCTGTAAATGTCACTCATTTTCACTTTTCAGCAGCAGTTGTGTGTGTGTGTATGTGTGTGTGTGTGTGTGTGTGTGTGTGCGTGTGAGCTGAAGTCTGAAACCAGTGCATTCAACTGCAGCCAGAGGTTAGCAACCAAAATCAGGGGTGAGGAAATGAAATTACACTGAACAAGCGGAGTTCCTCTTAACAGTGGGAGCACAGAGAAACCAAACTCCTAGATGCTGTATTTTCTCAACTGTCTAATTCAGCAAATTAAATGACTCTTAGGACTGCTTCAAGGAGGTCTTCAGACAGAACACAGCCTGCTTCATTCTTTGAGCTTTAAAAGAGTGTTGACATCTAGCTTGAAGCGTGGCTTAAAAAATGGCGTGTAATGAGTAGTAACTCTGTGATCCTGTGGTAGGATTCACTGTGCTTTTTGACTCCCCCAAAAAAGGGTCCTCTAATTACTGATTTGGGTCATTGCAAACTCTTGTTATCCAGCATCAGCTAGAACTTCCGGAGCTAGTATGGCTGGGAATGGATTGTACTAGTACTGGGGCGAAGCAAAGCCCTCTTACTGGTCTCCTACAAGCTGGTGTCGCATCTGCTACCACAGTTTCAAATCATCCACATTCCCAGTCCTGCAGCCCCATCCTACGGAAGTTTGTGCTGCTCGTTTTAGGGTGCACCCTGGGAAGCTGGTACCCGGACTGGACGCTGTTGCAGCCTGCCAGGCCTGAGAGGTTGGTGCCCGGACCAGGGTGCTAACAGTGGAGGTGGTGAGCAGCGGTTAGATAGAAACAAGCTGTGTTTTGAAAGTGGGGTCCATTGGAATTGCTTATGGATTTGATGTGGAGTGTGAGAGGAGAGCCTAAGATGGAGGATAGAGCGACCCACAACAGAAATGGGGGACAGGGGTGCATTGCAAGAGGAACAGCTCAGGAGTTCATCTGGGGACACCGCAGTTTCTTGAAGTGTGGCCTCGGGTGGCTGAGTTCTGGGACAGATTGGAAACTCTCAACCCCACCTGTGGCTGAGCATTACGTTTTTAAGGATACAGGACTGGATTGAAAAAAGATGCCTTCCTCACCACCCCTGCTGCCCTAGGGTAATGACTGTTCAATTTTGGTTGGCTCTGTTTGTTTGTTTGTTTGTTTGTGAGGGGGAGGTGGTTGCAGATAACATTTGTCTGCATGTTCCGAATACCAGGCCCTGAGCTAATGAAGTGCTTGATAAGCATCACCTCACAGTAATCCTCTTATCAACCCTTGGAAGTGTAGCTACCTGTATTATCTGCATTTTACAGATGAGGAACTGGATTCCCCCAAGGGCCAGAACTCATGGTAGGTCTTCAAATTCAAAAGTCACAGCTCCTTATAAATGTCACACCCCTGAAACAAATATGATGTTGTACATCAACTATAATTTAATTAAAAAGAGCTTCACATTCCAGGAGAAAGGACTGAAGCCTCAGCTCCCACAAGTCCCCCTGCAAGCACACACCCCAGGCTTTTAGAATGGAGCCCCTCCTGCTGCGAGGGGGGCTACGGGCCATGCTGTGAAGACCCTACCTTAAATTAAATGAAAATGGACCGATTGCACATGGCCTCGTTCAATAGCCTGCCACAGTTCTAATTACAGCTTTCCTTCTCCCCCAAGAAGGCAGCCCACCATTGTTTTGAAAAGTTGCCCGTTAATGGTTAAATAATACTTTGAAACTGTGAAATGTCTTTAAATTGTTAATAAGAATGCCCTGAGGCGGCATGGGAGTGAGCTTCGCCTACCTCCCCCCACACACACACACACACCCAGGCACGCACACACACGCATGCACGTCCTTAGCTCAAGGTTCCTTAGCTCACGGTTGACCCAAAGCATTAGAGTAACTGAACTTAGCTGCTAGGAAACATCTTATTTTGCCTTCCCTGACTTTGGCCCAGCCATGGGATCTGAGCCTGCAGGTAGCAGAAAGGATCACTGCTCTAGACAGGAGCCGTGGAAATACCTGGGAGCAGACCATGGCAGTGAGAGAACTGAGGAAGATAAACCCGTGAGCCCGAACGGGTCTCTTCAGTACCCGCCCCGGGTATTGTGTGAAGTTTTCCTGCCGGACTGCTGACCAAAAGCGAACTAACGACGCCCACCCTTGTGCTTCCTTTGTATTTTATGTGGTTGTGCCCCCTCTCGTTCATTAGTCCTTTTCAACGTCTCTGTAGACCATGAGCTCCTCAAGAGTGAGAACCATTTCTGACTCGTCTTTTCTGCCGGCCGCCCTAGTGATTGCTGAATGAAAAATGAGTGAGTTTTCCCACTGCTGAAGATTTGCTCATACACATATTCAACAAAGGGGTCATTCCAATTCCAGAGCTGTAGCTGAGGGAGACCCAAAAAAAGTCCTCTTCAAGAGTTGTTGGCTTCGTTTCTGAATTCTCAGTCCTAGATCACATCCCTCTGTCAAGATCAAGGTGGAAGCCCGTTGCCTTAATCTTGAAGAGGGATGCCCGTAAGCTTAGAGCAGGGACCTCTTTGCCAAGAGGACCGCAAAGTCCAGCAGCAAAGAGAAACCAGGGGACTAGTTCCCGACGCAACAGCACTGTGGCCGCTGAGTGTCCAGTGTGACGGGGCCTCCTGCACCGGTCAGTCCGAAGACCTGCTGCTATTCAGTCTGTTAGGAAGGGGGTGCAAAGCACATCTACTGCCAGGTGCCCACGCTGCTGTGCTGAATAATAAACAATTTTTATAAGATTTTTTTAAAAAAGGGGAAAGGAATCAAGGATGCGGTTGTCTTTGACGACGAAGCTCTTCAGCCCACACAGCCACAGTCACCAAGCCTGCCGTCATCTGGGACTGTCAGGCCCAGGACATCCAGAGAGGCAGCCGTGTACCCTCACCTTCAAACCGTCTTGATTATTAATTCAAAGCCTGGTATGTCAGCATGGGGAGGGACCAATGAGAATCTACTTAAGATGTTTTAATATTTGACTTGACCCAATCTCTTTTTAAAAACTAGGGTATTCTTTCCTTTAAAAAATGTTTTGCTTTTAGTATATTGCAACAACAGTCCTTTCTTACTGAAAGGTTTATATTTAAGTAGATTGTTTCTGTTCACGTAAAAAAAGTAGCTTTAAACAGGAGGTGGCTTTGCATTCTCTTTCTTAGAAAGCATCATGGGGATGGAATTATGTCCTGGGTGTGAAGTTGTCATCTAGCCCTTTCCAGACAGAGTAAATGCAGTTTAAAACTACTGTACAGAGTGGCCCGACAGTAGGTTGAATCAATGGAACTCATCACAGCAGACCGGAATTTGTGTCGCACCGTGTGTCACAGTGCAGCGGACAGGTTGGAGGAATGTTGCAGTGTTGATGGAAGACAGTTCGAGCCCTTAACGAGATTACACAGTGTTAAACAAGTGTAAACGTAATAAACAACATAATAAAATGCGGATGAACTATACCGTATGCCTACTTTTCGGCCACCTGTATGTGACACTAATCACCAAGATGTGTGTAGGTTGGTCGGTTTCAGAGCTCCATGACCCCCCAAAATGATAAAAGAGACTTTAGAAGTAAGTGCGGAAAAGTAGGCAAGAAGTGTAATGGCTTTGAGTGACCTTCAGAATTCTGTCCCCCAAGTTCAAAATTTCGGCATCATTTCAACATTTGTTTTGCTTTGTTTTGGTTTTTTGCTTCCCTTATGCACTTGCCCCTCTGCCCGCCCTGCTTTAAGACGATAAGGACTTCCGACCTCGGCAGCGTGTGCACCTGAGGAGTGTGTTTGCACTCCGGGGAGACTTGCGTCTCTCGGGTTCAGGAGGTGCACCAGCCGCTCACTCACTTGTTCTGAGGTGGGGACAGTGGAGAGCTGCCAGTCCCCTTCCCTTCTCTTGCAGACCCTTGACGATGCGTGATGCCGTTCTGTAGGGAAGAACATGATGACAGACCAGGAAGGCTTTCCCCCTCCCCCTCCCATCTCCTGCATCTTTGGGGTGGCATTGCTAGAATTACAGGGGCCATGGGTCTCAGGTTAAGTCATGCAGCATGCTTTTAGTTTTTGTCAGACACGTGCAGTGCCTGATATTAAGCATTAAGCAGAGGAGCCGGGCTAAGGCAGTGTGGCCAAGAGGTGGCTAACTTTGAAGAAGCACAAGGAATTTGGAGAGAAAACAAGGAGGAGGTCTTTAAGGTGGGGACTGCAATACAAGAACTGGACTCACTGTTTATTAACAGCGGCGTCCGGCTGTCGAGCACCTCGGGCGTAGCAGGCGCCATGCTAACTGAGCACTGCATGTGTGTTGCCGGGCTGGAGGTGGCGGGGTGTCTGTGTTACAGGTGGGTAAAGTGAGGTACAGAAAGGCTAGGTGAGCCAGCCACAGACACGCAGTGGTAGGTAGGCAACTTTTGGGAGGCATGTGTCACAGACGAGCAGCAATCTGCACCTACCAAATACCAATTGAAGCACTTAAAGCAAAATTTTTTAAAAATTTAAATGTTATTTGCTTTGGAAATACTGAGTTCAAAACATGTGTTGATTTTCTTGTCTAAACCCTTGTTGAATTAAAGGAAAGCACATTGGACATAATACAAGGAGAACTATTATACATTCTACCCAACTATTCTGGGTGACAAGGTACAGTCAATGAGAGGTGAAAAACTTATTCCAGTTTGCACAGAAGAAAGAAATAAACTTCTGAAGTTGGCCACCCAGAAGTCACTATTTCAATACTTCTTAAAGTGTGGATGGCTTCCACCCCGGTAATGTTGCATATTCCTAAGCCAACCCCGTCCCAAAGAATAGAAATAGGTAGGACTGTATGAACAGAACCCCATGTTTTTTAACACGTTCCAAGGGTGATCCTGTTGCACACCAGAGTTTGAATTTCCTTTATACCGCCCCACTCCTTGTCTGTTAGCCTCCTGATTATATTTTCCATCTTTTTGTGTCTCTCTCGGCTGCATTCTGAGCTACCTTTCAGTTCATTTATAAACATACCTCAGCGATGTTGGGGTTTGGTTCTAGACCACTGCAATAAAAGTGAGTCATGATCTTTTTTAGTGGTAAAGTGTCTTGCCTTCAATTTGTGAAAATGCAGTATCTGAGAAGCACAGTACAGCAAAGCACAGTAAAATGAGCTGTGCCTGTTTCCTGTGTTTGCAATTTATCAAATGGGTCCATTTTAGTTACGTTATTACTTGTGGATATTCTGTTTGGTTCTTTTTTCAAATTTATTTGGTCATTTGTAATAGCTTACTGTGCCCTGCAGAGGGCTGTATTCAAGCTTTTATTTCTTTAAGCATAGTATAGGCATGTTTATGATTTGGCCTGATAATTTTAGTATCTGCAGTCTTTGTGTGTGTCTGTCTGATGTCTATTGTGTTTACTAGTCAGTTCATGATGCCTTGTTTCTTCAAGTACTTGGTATACCACTCCCTGTCTTTGAAAAATTGTGTGTGGGGATCCATTGAGGAGTGTGACAGAGATGCCTTTCTCCAGGGAGATGTAGCTTGGCTTCTGCTGGGAGTCTGGGAGTGCTACCAGCACAGTATCATTCCAGCCAAGTCTGTGAGGGTCCCTAGACCATCTAAGTAATGCACATTGAAGCTACACAGTCCAGGAGAGGGCCACCCATAGTGACAAAGGCCTCCACATCTCCCTGGTTGCATCTGTTGCAGGGACAGCCCTCCCTACAGTCCCTGGGGTTGGGGGTAGGGAGGAAGGTTTACCTCTGGGTCATCCTCAGCCTCCAGGTTAGCTCTGGGGAGTCCTGCTCTAAAGATTCCCCACTTGGGCAAAGCCCTGCTTCTTGACTTTAGTCTTTGGCAAAACTGAAATCCAAGTTGGTCCAGATCACCATTGCTCTTGGCAGAAAGGTCATCTCAGTTTTCCAGATGCTTACCCTTTATTTCTTTTTTATTATCTCTTAACAATATTAAGATTTTAAAAAACATATATATTTGACTCCAGCATTCTACGTTACTTTTTCCCAGTGGGCAAGTTGGGAATAGATAACCCAGGGTATTGCTAGAACTGGAAGTCTGCTCTATGCTGGAGTTTGAGAACCACGCCTCTCTTCACTCCGGTCCACGTTAGCAGAGAAGATAGAACAACAGCTGTACTTCCAGCTTGTTATTGAGTGGAACACTTTACTTGCCTTTATCCAAATCTCTCACTTTGGTTCTCCCTAATGTGTCTCTGGGTACCTCCAATGAGATGGCTCAGGTCTCAAAGCAACAGTTACTTCAATGACAATAAAAAGATCAAGCCACGAATCCTTAGATGCTGGGAATTCAGGGAGTAGGAACCACAGCTGTTCAGATGAACTTGGTGAATCTTCCCTGTCACGATCAGCATGTGCCTCCAGACAGTAAATGCACTTGGATTAATGCAGTGGCTCAGGATGGCTTGTGTTCACCTCAGAGACTGATAAATGCGAGCTGGAAAGAGCACTCCAGTTGCCGGTGTTGAAAATTGGGTAGACAATCTGTACCTGGTCTCTGTCACTCATTTTCATCATCCCTCAAATGGATTAATTGGCCTCTTGAGGGGAGATTGCCACTGGTTCTGAAAGAGGCCTCTCTTTGTCACGTATTGCTCGCCATTCACTCTGCTGCTGAAAGTCACTCTCGAAAACACTCATTCCTCTCCACCTGCAAAGCCTGATTTATCAGCCAACTCCTCAGAGAAGAAACACCAGGATGAAAACTTTTGGCTGTAAAACACTGTTATGCATTATGCTCTGTGGGTTTTGTGTCTAGACAGAGCTAAGAGACTCCTCTGTGGCCCTGGCAATACCTCGAGATTGCTCTACAAGATTTACCTCTTTGTAGAAGAAAGGTAGACTTGACAGTTTTATGTATTAGACAGAGGCCGCGGAGTCGGGCAAAGAAAGCTCAAGCCAAGAAGTCAGGACATGTCTTCTTTCAGCCTTAGTTCTGCCCATCCTTCCCCAGTAAGAGAAAGCATGGCCTCTTGCTGGTTTTCATCTTGGCACTATCATTTCCTAAATCTATAACGTTGGGCAAGTGACTTGCATCTCTGCTATGGATATGGAGATCATGATAGTACCTGGGGCAGGCCTTGTTGTAAAGATAAGTCATGTACATCACTTAGAATATAATGCTTGGCTATAGCAAGCACTCAATAAATGTGAGTTGTCATGATTATTATGCTAGCCCAGGGGGATCACATGTAGGTACTGTCAGCACCCAGAAAATAGTCCCCTGTTCCAGTGAGTCACAGGAGCTAAACGCTCCCCATTTTGAAAGGGGGAGCTGGCTCATTTGAGAGAGCTGGTCTACCTTCAAGGATCTTTTCAGCTCAGTACGTCCTTGCCAGACTGATTGCACGTGTGGTCTGGGGTTATCATGTGCATTGCCAAGAGATATGTGAGTTACTGAGCCAGAAGACACCCCAGTGAGGAGTATACAATTAGGAAGTCTCTGGAAAAAGTAGAGAGACTACATAGCACCCCCAGGCAAGTGCCGGTTCAGGATCAGTGAGATGGATGTAGTATGAATCTCATACCAGAACAACGCCTGACCTATCACCAGCCCGTTCCCATGTTTCACCATGGCCGAGGGAGCTCATTCCCTGCAGACCCCCACATCGGCACACAGCTAGGAGATTGTGTTTCTACTGAATTCCCTTCGCAGCTTACCTGGCCATCTGCATTTGTCAGAAGTCATTGAATCGAAATGATACAACTTAACGAAAAATGAGGTTTCCTTCCCCTTAAGTTGGTAGTGGAGCTGGCATAGATGCACTGGGGGGTGTCGTGGCCTGAAGGGGATCCACCTAGGAGGAGGTTCACCTGTCTCAAGTCTCTAGCGTAAGTGTGTGACCTGTCCCCAACACCTGCCTACCCTGGCCTTTTCTTAGCCTCTTCTCTGCCTTTCCCTGACTTCTTATCACTTTTACTTTTGCTCCCAGATTCCATTTTATTTTTATTCTTTTAACTTAACATTTAATTTTTTTCTTGTTTATGATCAGCAATAATATTTGCATGCTATGAAAAAAATGAAACTACTCAGAAGTATGTAAAGTGAGAAATGAAAGTCTTTCTCCACCCTCACCTTCACTTCCCAGAAGTAACCACATGAGTGGTTTGGTGAGCATGCACCCAGACTTATTTTATATATGTATCCACATATATAATGCAACTACATAGATAAGTAGGTACACACGAGGGCTGCCTGGAAAGTATTCAGCCATGTAATATGAAAAGTAGAGGCATTTTGGCTGGAATTTTTCTGGACAGCCCTCGTACGTGCACATACATAAGGTTTTGTTTTGTTATAGAGATGGACTGATTCTCATGGTTCTGCATTTTTTTTGATCACTTACTAGACGTGGGTATCTTTTCAAGATACCACTATAGAGCTGCCATCCCATTCTTTTCACTGGCTCTGATATATTGTTTGGATGTATTTAACCACTCTTCTTCCTATATTTCTAACCTCAGTCAAGGTAGATATATATTGCTCAGCTGAGAGACAGACCCCTTGTGGAATGGACCCTTAAACAGAATTCCATCTCGATCATCCTTTCTTTGGTAACCCAGTCTTGCATTCTGGGGTGTGTTTGATTTGGGTGCTGTGGAGTCCGGCTGGCTTTAGCAACTGGTTGGACAGTGTTGATGGAGTGAGAAACACGATCCTACGTCATATGTCTGTGTCACTAGAGGACATCCTTTTGAATGTCAGAGGGTGATTTGTAGGATTGCTGGAGACAAACCTCTCTGCCCTGAAGACAGGCCGAGATAATGCTAGATTGAATTGCAGGAGATGAAAGTGAGGTTTCACGTAATAGCAAAGCCTGGTGTTTCTGCAGTGCTTTGGTCTTTTTGAAGTGCTTTCATAGTCATTATCCTATTTGATCCTACCTAGAACCCTGCAAGTGCATAGGGTTGGTGGTTTTGATCCTAAAGCTGCAGGTGAGACCGAGGATTATAGTGAGGAAGAAGCAGAGCTAGGATTCCTCTTTTTTCCTACTCCTGGCCCAGTGTTCTTTCCACCCTGAGAAGTGCACCACACCGGAAAGAGATTGGTAGCTCCAGCACGGACACCCAGGATCCTGTTAGCATCACTTCCCTGCAAATCCAGACATCTTAGATCGTTGAGATCAGGGGAGTATCAGGTGTGGCCAACCTGCGGACAGGAACGGCTTTGAATGTGGCCTCACAGATTCTTAGAACATTATGAGATTTTTTTTTGCAACCATTTTTTTTTATCTCATCAGCCATTGTTAGTGTTAGTGTATTTTATATGGGGCCCAGGGAAGACAAGGGCTTGGACACTGCTGGAGGACGAACTTTAAACAAGACTTCTTGTTTAGAATGACAGCTTGGACAGACATTTACCTGTTTCCTCCTTAAAAATCCACTGAAATGGTATTCTAAAGAGTAAACGCTCAAGGATGAAGAAGAGAAGAAAAACCATCAATAAAGACAGGAAAGTAGGAAAACAAATGGGTGAGCAGTAACTGCCTTAGTGGGCTCAGAAAATGGAAATTTAACTGGCACTCGAGAACCAAGAACTAACCGTATTTACTTCCAGAAGACCTGGGGATCGGCAGCATGAGATAACTCCGGAAACAGAGGTGACAGTAGGGCTAAACATAGGACCATTGTGCAGAAGCTGTCACATTTCCAGATCCTCTCCCTCCCTGACTCAGCCCAGTGACTGCCCCTCTCCCATGCAGGCAGAGTTTCTTCTCTGCTAATGGTGAAGCAGAGAGTCTCTGGAATTCCAGACATTGAGCACAGTTGAGGAAAGGGGTTCCTTTTTGAAAACGGATTCAATGCCAGGTGACATAATGAACATTGAAAACACGAATCTTTTTCCCCTAACTCATTTCCCAGAGTACAGTCAGCCAGGTACAGGTACCTTCCAATCAGGAGTTTAGAAGAGTCTTCTGTGAGGGAAATCTCAGTGGTTTAGGGGTTGGAGATCCCCAATGAGATGGCCCAACTGAACCATCTTATGGTAAAGCCTGTAGTCAACAAACCACAGCCAAGAACGTTTTAGTGCCCCATGCTTAAAAATGAATGGGGAGTTGAGAATCTCCAGACACTTAGGGAAAGCCTTGAATATGAAGAACAGAACACTCACACACATATACACAGGCACACACACACCGTGTGTGTGTGTGTGTGTGTGTGTGCAGTATATAGAGAGCAGAGAAGTGCAAAGTACCTTTAGAGGAAACAGACTATACAAAAAGAAGAAAACTTTTAAAAAATCCTAAAATATAAATGAAGATACTACATTCTTGGAATAAAAACACAATATCCCCTCCTTTAAGGAGAAATGCATGTACAGTACACTCTCAGTTCACCGGCACCCACGGGGATTGGTAGAGGTAAATAAATGCAAGTAGACTCTCTGTTAACCAGAACTCATGCGAACAGCACTCTCAAGCAACCGGCAAAAAATTGTGGTCTACTATAATATTAAATATATATATTTACTTATTTATTTATTAGTGAGAATTATATAAATACAAAACAAAAGAGGAGGAAATTTTATATTAATTCCAGTAAAAACAATAAGTTTTGCCAGTATGAAAAGTATTTTTAAACCATAACATACTACGTGGTGTGTCGGTGAATAACATTTTTGTGATTAAGAGAACAAAACTCGGTGATGATCTAAAATTACTGTCTACCCAGGGGGCTTGAAAATGGGCCTGCGTGTGGTGGCTGAGGTGGTGATAAACTAGACCTAAATGAGCCCCTGCCAGAGTGAGAAGTCAATAGCTAATTCCTAGAACTGTGAAAATCAAGTTAGAACCGTAAGGGTGTTATTTAGAGAGATAGAGGGCAAGTAGGAACGGACCCAACCAAAATGGTAGAAAATGATTGCTTCTGGCAGAGGGGGGTCAAAGAATGCTTTTTCTTTATCAAGCCTCCTGCACTATTTGTTTGACTCTTTAAATTGTGTGCACATGTTTCTTTGATAAAAATAAAAATGGAATTTAAAGAATGCACTGGGAGGAACAATTGGCCGGTAATAGCACTTCTGCTGTCAGAGAAAAGGCTTGTCCAAGTGTTTCCGGCCTCACCGCAGATGGCCCGGGCATGAACACTGTCTACCTCTACTTGCCCCCCAGCCTCGGGTCCCCTTTAATGATGAAAGCAAAAATGCAGTGGCGACATCTTGGAAGCCGGTGTGACCTGACTTTTTTTTCTCTGCCGGATGAGTGGTCTATTGAAAAATCTAATTCCGAGCATTTTGGCCTACCGCAAACCAGAAGAGGTGGCCCAGGTGGCCTCTCTGCGGGTTTGGGTCACACACAAAGCATCACAAGGTTTCTTTGTGGAGCAACTTAGAATCCTGCCCTGGTTTTCAAAGCAAAACCGCACGGTATGTATCTGGGGAGCAGAATAAGGATTTCGTCTCCTTTTCCCCCACACTCCTCGGCAGCCTGGACTGGGGACATTGGTTGTGGCACCTTCCTTTGCAAGCTCAGAAAGAGTTCCCTGATTCCCTGGCACCCCCTGGGGCGAACGGCAGAGGCTCCTGTTCTGAGGTAGAGTCCGGTGCTCCCAGGCACGTAGACCAGCCCGCCAGGGCCGCGGACGCTGAAGGCATCTTCCCGTTAGCACAGCAGTTCAGATCCTGAGCTTTGGGGCCACCCCAAGCTGGGTTCAGATCTTGACCTTACTACTGACCATTGAGTCAGAGTAAGTGACTCACCTTCCTGAGCCTGTTTTCTTTTCTGTAAAGTGGGGATAAGCAGTAGAAGGACATAAGACATAAGATGGCTCACAGAACAGCACCTCCCATGTGTTAGCTGTAAACTCAGCATTGTATTGCCTGTGTCCTGCTGGGGGAGTCACTGGCTCTCTGAGCCTTGGTTTCCTCAGTTGCACAATGGGATAACACCCCATCCCCTAAGATTGTCGTGACTGTCCCCTGTGAGCTGCTATGTACCGAGTGTTTAGCCCAGTCCGTGGCCACTGGTGAGAGAGAAGGCGATTCACAAAGGTCAGTGCTACTTCCCTTCTTTTGCACTTTTGCCGCCTCTGTCTGGTTCAGGCCTACTGTTCTCCTGCCTGGACACCAAAAGTAGCTTCTCTGGCCCCAGCCTGAGCCCCTCCGTAACCCATCCTGCATGCAGTGGAGACAGCTGTCCGGAAACCTGCTTTTACCACTGCGCACCCCCACTGCAGAGCCCACGGTGGCTACCGAACCGCGGCGGCCCGACCGGCCCGCGCCCCTCCCACGGCGCCCCTGCCCCACGCTCCTGCGTTGCCGCTTTTCCGTGCGATGACACCTTCCCCGCATCCACGCCGTGTCTGCACACTGTCACACGTCCTCTTCACCGTCCGTCGTAAGAGCGTCAGCACTGCCACTCAGAGCGGATGGGAAACTGAGGCCCATCAGAAAGTGCAGTCACTTCCTGTGCTTCCGCCAGCCTCTGCCAGGCCGGGAAGGTTCCCTGTGCCACCGATGCGGTGGGACCACGTGCGAGGCTTTGGGATCTGACAGATGGGGATGCAGATCTCACTCTGCCACTGACCGTCTGAGCGGCCATGGGGACGTGATTTTCCTTCTCAGCGTGGTCACTTGTATAGGGGCAGTAGTACCGTTATTCTCAGTTTGCAGATGAGGACGCCATCCTGTGAGGTAATACCACACCCTCACAGGTAGCCCGCCGGGCATTTAGTTACGCACTTACTTCTCCTCGCTCCGTGGTTTCACATGGGCATTTTGTGGTTTCGCTGCAACATTAGCTCCGTAAGCGCAGGGCCTGGGTACTTCGTCTGAGTGGCCCACCCCTGTCCGCCGGTCAGCACTTGCTATCTAATACGGTGGGAACCTGCAGGATCAAGTCTCCACAGTTTAAAACAATATAGAGGCTTGGTTCTTGCCTGCCTGCATGGATCACGAGGGCAAGTGCTTCTCATTTCAGTTACTAGGGAGGTAGGCTGCTCACATTTCACTGGCCAAAGCAAGTCACATGGCCACGTCTACCTTATAAGCGGATGGAGAAGTCTAATCCTACTGTGCATCTAGAAGGAGAGAGACAGTCAGGAACGTTGTTCAGTCTCCGAACACCTGCCATGCCCTCCAGGGGCCTGCCTCAGGCTTCCTGTGAAAGGCTGTGTCACTGCCAGGTATACCATTCTGTGCCAGCCACTCGGAGTCTTGGTGGTCAGGGATAGTCCTATTCCCTGTGGGGTCCTGGTTCTCTCACTGTGATCCACAACCTTGGCCGGAAACCAGAAACAGATCGGCTTGCCTCAAGACTTAGCCATTTCTCCAAGAACTGAGGGTGTACAAAGAAGGGAGCTTTATCCCGTCTGAAATTGTGACCAATACTCAGGGACCCCAGTTCTCTGTCATCCTGACTCGTTCACTCCTTTATTCGTTTACTGTACTTACTGAGACCTGCTCCATGCTAAGCGCTGTGCTATGTACAACAATGTGGTGATAACCGAGACAGACGTGGTCCTGGCCTACTCAGATGTGACCGCTGGGCAGAGAAGGCCATAGGTGGCAGCGACTGAGAATGGGGTCGAGGCAGACCACCCACCTCGGCTGGCACCACTCCCTAGCAACCTTGTGTTCTGCAACCTCCCTGTGCGTCAGTCTCACCATCTGTAAAGTGGGAATGATAACCGTAGTTAACATAACACGGTTATTATAAAGAGAAAATGAGATAAAGCATCGAAACAAAACACTTCATAAAGATGTCGGCATATAGAAAGGCCTCGGCAAACGTTAGCCACCACTGCTGTCACCGTCACCATCGTTACCGGTAACAGCAGCATTTAGGACAAATGACAAGGTGATGACCCAACAGGGGAGATTTTGCATTTTCCTGTAAGAACTATCTTTTAAATGGTAGTTTGCGTTGCACCTGAGTCCTTGACAGCCTATTCCTGAGACGCCCCTGAGGATGCCCTTGGCAGTCACACCTCACAGCATTGTGCTGGGTCCAACCAATCCCCTGTGATTGGCCAGTTAGGTGATTCCAACTGGTCCACTGTTGGAGGCCCGTGCGGTCTCGTGGTCTAAGGCCTTCTGAGCATTCACGTAGCTGTTTACCATTAAGGCTCAGATGGTGGAGAGAACAGCGGACTCCGAATTGAACATTTTCAAACAGGGAGAAAATAGCTAATAATTCTGAAAACCAGACTAAAAGGTTACAAAGAAGCCCCGTGGTACATCAGACCAGTGCACTGTTCTTAGGGAAAAACACAATCACAGTCCCTTGGGGGCTCCCCGCCTTCAGTCACCCAGGATGCTTGACCAGGCAGTGACATGGTTTGGCAGGAAGGACAGGAGAGCCAGCAGAATGCCGTGGTTAGTTCTCTATATGTGCATAAATTTCAGACACTTCTGGGTCTATGTCTACTTGTGGTGAGGCTGGACAGGTAAAGAAAATGAAGTCTCTGCTCACCAGTCAGCAGTCACCTGAATCACACGTGTCCCATAGTCAGCCCATCCCAACTTTTTGCAAAATGTCCATCCAAAAAAAAGGGGGCGGGGAGTGTACCCCATCCAAAATGCTGGCCTCATTACATCCTGACAGGTTGCTGCTCTATCTCACAGCTGCTTGGCAGCTGGATCTGTTTCTAAGCTCTGGCAGGGGTAGAATACATCTGGCTTCGCTGAGTTATTTATCGTTGGCACGAGCCAGAGAATGGTAGAAATGGTAGCAAATGTGTTCATCTCTTACTCGAAGACCAAAAGAGTGGGAAACACTCTCTCTCCCCACTCCCCCTACTTGATGTTAAAATGATCAGAAGGGGATGGGAGAGCGAGTTCATCTGCAGCCCCAGAGTGCACTTTGCATTCCATTTGTAGGACAAGTTGTCAGTGTATGGTAATTCCTGTAGACTTTGAAATGGGGTGGCAGTTTCACCGTATCAAATGCTTAATGAAGTGAGGCCGGTCTCATCTGTATTCATTGTGGCACTGACATCACATACGCTAATCCTGAAACAATAAGCCCTGTAAGGAGCCGCTTTCTTTCTTGGTTCGAATGAATGGAGCAGCCCGATTTCTTCCAGTCTTATCCCCTGCTTTAACCTGGAATGATGCCAGCGTGTTGGGGTTTACCCTGGGGAATTCCTATCATGTGAAAAATTCAAAATCAGGTCTGTCTGCCAGTACGCGAGGTCCTAATCCGTTAAGTATTTTGAGCTAACAATGCACATGGGGCCCTTTCGCTCCACAGACGGTTGTGTTCTGCTGAGACCATGCAAATAGGACCGCCTCTGCCTGCTTGTTTAGGGAAGAGTCAGTAATTCCCCGTGCCGCACGGTTTTTTACCCAAAATCCCTCACGCAGTGCACGAGACGCTTGGCATTCTGACCTCAGCAGTGGTACGCCTCCCATTCTCTAGGGTCCGGTTCTCTTCCGTGAGCCTGGGAAGGTTTCAAATGAACAATGGTCTTTGCCTTTGATTGGCCGCTTACAACAAACTTGAACCTTTGACTTTATCAAGTTATGGGAACTTGAGTCTCGATTCCTGTTGTGGAATGTGTAGAAAGAATGGCATTGAGCCCTATAGGTCCTCATCCCTTCTGGATTCAGGGACTCGTTTTAATGAATGAACCTTGTGTGAAGGAGCTTTTTTCTTCCGAGTCAAGCACTGCTGTCTGAAAGAAAATTTCTTTCCAGAAAGGTCTGATTTTCCCTAACTCTTTCATGCTGCAGGTTCATTCCCAGGGGAGTGATTCTTTATGTCCCCTCATCCAAAAAAACAAAGAAATACCATTTTTAGGATTCTAAAAAGGAATGCATGATCTGTCTTTCATTAACAGGTCTTTATCAGGTGCCCTGTACGCTAAGTGCTGGGCACACAGGGACCATGCAATGTCCAAGTTCCAAGCTCAGACCCAGGAGCCCAGTGGCCTGGGTGTGAGGTTTTGCTTCCTGTATCCGGGCTTCCCCCTCAGTACAATGAGGCTGTCAGCCCCACTTACCTCATTCTCAATACCTCCTGGCGCTTGGTAAGTACTGTGTAAGTGGTAGTTGTCACCGCCACCTTTACTGCTGCTGCTGCTGTTGATATTATTATTATTAGTTGTCATTGCTGTTATTAGATACTGGGAACAAAATTGTCCACAAATATGAAAGAAAACAAAACCCACCATGGTCCCTGTCTTTAGGGAGCACAGAATTTCCTGGGGGAGGCAGGCACTATAAAACTGTAAGTGTAGGATGTGCTCTGATGCAAGAGAGAACTAGTTCTACCTGAAAACAGGTAAGAATTGTCCTAATCAGGAAGGTCAGCAAAGGCCTCGCTGAGGAGGGGAAGACTGACCTGAGATAGAAGGAAGGGGAGGCATTAGTTCATGACAAAATTATCAAGTCAGAAAATACAGAAAATAAAATCAGCCATCATTCATCCATCCACTGATAACCACTATTAATGCTTTGCTAATGGATAGGCTTCTGCATCCTTTTTATGAATGAGTAGAAACACACAGACACACACCGCACATACTCCTGTTTCCTCATCCCCAAAAATGGCATCCTGCTTTTGTAAAATATACACTGTTCGCTGGGGCGCTTTCTTTCACCTCTCTGTGTCAGCCGTCAGGACTGACTTCCGGATTGCTGAGAGCCACCCCCAGCCTCCCGGCTCAGTCTGTGCCTGCCCACGGCCTTGCCCCTTCCCTCTCCTGCCCTCCCAGGAGGCAGGATGGTTCTGCTCCCAGAGCTGGGCTTTCCTTCCTCCCACCTGACAGCCCCTGTCACACACCCAGTGGCTGGGCTGCGTCTGTTTGCAAGGCTACTTCACAGCTCCACTTAGAGCCACCAGACTCCCTGGAGCTTATTGTCCCATGGCAGTTAGTATCCAGAAGCTTTACGGCCGGATCTGAAAACGTGACTTGGGTCTGAGACCAGGTTTATGGGCTTACCCTGAGTGGGAGGCTCTGTTTAACATTTGGAGGAACACTTTATTACACATACACATCACCTTATTTGTTACACCGCCTCTCATATTTTGGGAGCCAGAACTCTAAAAGATTTCCTGTTAAGGAATTTGCTCTTGGAGTCCTAAGAGATCCCCAAACCTTATGATGGAGGATGAATTGTTTGTCCTGAAATTGCTGAAGGCTCAGGTCACTAAAGGTCACCTTTATTTTTATTTTTTTATTTTATTTTATTTTTTTAATACGTGGGTAGCTCCCTGGCTGGGAATCGAACCCAGGCCGCAGCGTTGACAGCGCCGATGAAAGCAGATCCTCTTAAGGATTGAAGAAAGAGAGAGAAAATCAGTGGCCTTGGGCTCCACCTCTTGCTCCCCCCCTCCGGGCCATCTAGTCAATGACAGGTTGATTCATTCGGTCCCTCTGTGGTTCAGTGAAGACATGTCTGCTCTCTGGGTGAGGACCCAAGTTCGTGTGTGTACACACATAGACATTCGGTCTCGTCCACACGGAGTGGCAGCAGCTGCTTAGCGTGTGCCAGTCCTTAGCCTTTTCATAGCACCCACCCTTTGTGGCACAGAGACCTGCCTCCTCCCTGCTGACTCAGTGCTCCCTTTTCTTTTCCTTTGTACTCTTCGAGCTTCACCTTCAGTCAGTCCAAAATGTGTAAGAGAGTAACCAAGGTCGTTCCCCAAACTGGCCGCCATAACGACATCCCAGAGACTGGAGCCTTAAACAACAGGCATTGCTTCCTCATCGTTCTGGAGCCACGAAGCCCAGGATGAGCGTGCAGGCCGGTTCGGTTCCGGGGGCGCGCGGTCCTGGCTCGTCAGTGGCCGCCTTCTCGTCGTGTGCGCACGTGGCGGGCAGAGAGTAAGCTCTCTGGTATCCCCTCTTATAAGGGCATTCCTCCTATTCCCACTGTCCTGATCTCATCTGACCCTGATTTTCTCCCAAAGACCCCACCTCAAATATTAATGCCATCACAGTGGAGGTTAGAGAATTCATTGGACGAATGCGGGGAGGGGACACAAATATTCTATCCATCTCCCAGCAGGTTTCAGGGCTTGGGTTAGGAAAAGCATGTTCCCAGGAGACAAAATCTAACCGTCACGATGGCAGGGCATCGGGAGGAGGTCGGAGAGGTAGAATGGCGTGGGAGGAAGGAGAACGGCAGCTGGTGCCAGCTTTGCCACTTACTGGCTGTGTGAACTTGAGAGGCCCACTTTAATCTCTCTGAACCTGCCTTTCCTCCCGGAAAAATGGGGCTGGTGATGCTCATTCATGGGCTCGTAGGGAGCATCCTTTATTCAATCAGGCAGTCGAGAAATAACGATGGATTGGTTGAGTGGTTACCTGCGGTGTGTTGGGCACTGTGTTCGGTGCTGAAATTAAATGAAACCCATGCACGCGCATAAAACCAAGGGTAGGACAGGGTAGGCACTCAGTAACTGCTTCCTTCGCGGTCCCACACAGCTCAGATGACAGGATTAGTGAGAGTGACGCAAATAAAGGAACTAGTGACAGCCCAATGCAGTGACAGATGGAAAGAAAAAAATGTTTTCATTTGTTAGCATGAAAGCAAAGTATCTCGGATGCCATGTTGCGGTTGGGTCCTACAAATCGGTACCGAGAGAGACATTGAAGGGTCCAAATGGGATGGGGTGGTAATGGAAGCCACATGCTGGCCTTCTTTGGAGATGCAATTACCAAAGCATAAACTAGGATAAGCCCTTTGGCAGGCTCCTCCATCCATTAGGAGTCTTGTCTTTGTGGCTGCATGTTAGAAAAATAGAGATGTGACTCCAGGCACATTCATGGGACTGGCATTTTATTATAGCTTGACACTTACAACCCTGCGTGCAGGTTAGAAGTAATCATGTCATATTTTTAACGCAAATCTTAAGTCTGAGCAACCAGGTTTGCCATAATGGCTGGTGGTGAGATTTTTGTTGTGTGGTTGTTAGGTTTTGGGATGGGCGGGGGGGACGATTTGCATCTTTTAAGTTAATTTTCAATTAAGTTTTGAAAGGATATAGTATAAAATTAACTAACTTGCAATTAATTTCAACAGTTAATTATGCAAAAAATTCTAGGCATGTGAAAGATGGGGAGCGTGGAATAATTAGTTGTGGATTTTTTTTCACCACTGTAATTATAGTAATGAATATGTATGAGGCCGTTTGGGATAGGAACGCACAGCAAGCAATTGTATTTAATTAAACTTTTAGCTGGCTGAGTTTGGGAGCCTTCATTGTGTGTTAGTCTCCTCCAACTATTAGCAAAGTCTCCCCAGCCAGGCCCCTGACATATAAAGGAGACGGTCACATACGAGGGATGTCAGAAAAAATCCAGCCATCAGTGCCCCTATTTTCATATTACGTGGCTGGATACTTTCCAAACAGCCCTCGCATACCTTTTTTCTTAATTCTTTGTAATTTTGCAGACTTGGAGCGTCCTTGGACCTTGGGCATGGCATGCATGGTTGTCCAGGGAGCGGCCTCGGGTTACCATTATGACTGCAGAGCCCACCTGGTTTTATCTCAGCGTGTGTCAAAGACTCATCGTTGAGCATTTCTTGGGGCATCCTTTCCTGTAGCGCTGGATAAAGAAATTGGCTTCTAACAAGAATATAATAACAACAACATGTTTTAAGCCAGTTCCTGGGTTGAGCTGTTACTGCAGGCCACTCCGTGTACTGAGCACCTGCTTTGTGCCCTCTCACCCTCCTGGCCACCGCTTGAGACTTAAGGAACTTGCCTAGGGTCACTTGCCAAGGAAGTGGCAGAGAAAGATCTGAACCCTGCTCTGTCCGACCCTGAGACCTGTGCTCTTTGCCACTTACTCACGATCCTGTTTCTCCACGTTGGGAAAAAACAGGAAATCTCTTTTTAGCCCCCACTTTAGGCTGCGAGGGGAATTTATTCAACTCCCTTGTTTCTCTGAGGTTGCCCTTCTGCTACAGAGACACACTGGGGTACCAAAGCCAGTAAAGCAAGGCCCCAGCAAGGACCCAAGAGGAATAATGCAGTGGCAGTGGTGACAGTGCTGCTCCTGCAAGCAGCAGCAAGTACCAGGGAGCCAAGGAAATGCATACACACTTCAGGAGGTGTTACCTGGGTATTACTTTTTGAAATTGAATCACGGTAGCATTGTGTAGTATGAC
This sequence comes from Lyroderma lyra, assembly GCA_004026885.1. Classification (NCBI taxonomy): domain Eukaryota; kingdom Metazoa; phylum Chordata; class Mammalia; order Chiroptera; family Megadermatidae; genus Lyroderma; species Lyroderma lyra. Next base: position 3,504 of record PVJL010010473.1, on the reverse strand, counting down.
GTTTGCTCAAAAGATGGCATTAATCAAATGAATGCCAGTGTCACCATGTGACAGGCAGGACAGTCAAAGAAAATGGCAGAAGCACTGCTGTTGCTGGAGGAGCACAAGACCATTGTGAAGTGGTATTTGAAATTCGAGAACATTGTTTGAGTTTCCCCATGTTCTTCTGATTTAACACCCCTTGACTTCTACCTGTGGGGACCGTAAAAGATGTGGTGTACGGTAAAAACTAGGTACGCAGGCGGTACTTCAGGGAGAAATTGAAACGGTATGAACAGTGATACAAGTGGACACTGGGTTAACGTGGCTCAAGCAGTAGTTTGGCGTAATCAGAAGTGTCTGGGCACTGATGGTCACCACTCTGAGCACCTCTTGTGATTGCAGGCGTCAAACGTGACTTGTATTCATCTTGTGTTATCGGTATATATTGAGTATTGTGATTTTAATACAGTTTTTTCCTTCCTTAAAAGGTGTATGCATTTTTTGGTACCCTCTGTATTTATTGAGCCCTCAGACTCCTTACTAACTACTGTGCTGTGTGCTTTGTAATGACGATGTCTGATCTTCACAGACATCCCATGAGATGGTGCTATCGTCCCATTCTACACGAGGAAAACAGAGGTTCCAGAGTTAACAGGATTGTGCAGCTAGTCAGTGGTAGAGCCAGGATTCAGACGTGGGTCTGTCAGCCTGCAGAGCCCACAGTGTATACTGGACATCAGTGTGTCCTCTTCTCAACCCCTTTGTAATGTCTACGAACAGCCACCCACCAGGTAGGAAAACGTGGCCCTACAAAGGCAGTCTTCATTCTTGTCCCCGATGGTGAGAGCCAGAATCTGAGGGTTTGGGAATACTGGAAGAGTTGCCCAGGCTGCAAATGAGGTGATGATTGGGATTGTAACGGAACTTCCTAGAATCTCCAGAGCAAAGAATTAGAGAAGGGGAGAGTGCATCTAACTGATATCATTGCTCTTGTTTTCACTTAACACCGAGCACTTTTCTGAGGTTCCATGGCTAAATACATAACCCGCAAAAGGCCTTTCACCCTTTGGGTCTCCCTGTTAGGTCCTGCTGTCTTGGCCAGTGACGCCTTTTGGTCTGTGAGGCACTCTCTTGGAAGTCAGAGGTTCCTCTCGGGAAGTGTGTGATGTCTGAGGCAGCGGCAGCTCACCAGGAGGTCCGGGATGGGCCCTCGGTGAATGCTGATTCCACGGCCATTTTCTAGTTCTCATTAAGCTCGATGGCTTTAGTTGGAAAAAAAATCTCATCACAGACACACATACCAGACTGCCACTGGCAGAACCAGGAAGAACCTTTCGCCAAGGGAAGCCTTTTCCTCATTCTGTGATTAAAGCAATTTGGGACTGAATGATTCATGCGCAGACTCGCTTAAGTGAGCTATTTCCAACGTGCGCATCGGAGAGAACTCGGGCTCTGGGCGGACATCACCCCCGCTGTCTCTCGGTCATAAATACGGCGCCACAGTGGGTCAGGTTTGAGCCGAATCTTTATGCACCGTCAGACACAGCGTGAGGAGAGGAGGCAGCTGAGGCACACAGGAGGTAACCAGTTTGCCCCAGGTCAGAGAACGAGCCAGCCGGTGGCCAGTGGGGTCCAGGCCGGGCCCTCCTTCCTCTGCGCGTGCCATGGTCCTCGCAGGGTGCACAGTGGGGCCGAGCTCATGAGGCCTGTGCTCCGGTCATTCTTTGGGTTTTCTTGTTGTCGTTGGAGTTTCTCTGTTAATGGTTTCAGCTCTCCTCTGGTTCTTACATCTATGAAGTTTTCCCAAGGGACCCTTCCACCGTTAGACAGTCCCGTCTCCTGCCAGGCAAGCCTGTTCAGGCCGTTATGTCAGCGCGTGCTCTGCAGAAGTCTGCAGAAAGCTAATGGCCACAGGCTCATGCTGCCAGCCCCCCACCCCACAATGCACAGCTCTGTCTTCCCCCCAGGCTCCCAGCTCCTTCCTCCTCTTTATTAATACGTGACCAGAATGCTCTGGAACTAAGGTTGTTGTTTTCTAAGCCCACCTGGGGCTCATGATCAGTGTTCCATTCCATTTGGATTTGCCTTCTTCTTAATTCTAAAAAACTTATGGATTTAGGATAAGTTCAGGCCACAAAACTCTGGTCCCTCCTGGGGTCTCCACGGGCATGGCCATTCCCGCCTTCAGCTGGGCTCAGCCCGCAGTTGCCTGTCATCAGTGTGAAAGGCCAGAGGAAGCTCACCTCTCGTCTGCTGAGCGAAACCCCGGTGACCCTTTCCTCCAGGGACTCTGTTTCTCCTCTCTACTTCTTAAAAAGGGACTTTCAAAAGTGGGTCAGTCACAAGATTCACAGGGCTAGCCCTGTGATTGTGTTGGCCCCGGGGGTACCCACATTGAAAGGTTGTTTACACGGCATCTTTTAAGCACAAACAGAACCGATGATGACGGAAATGCCACAACTGACGGGATCTTTAGTTTAGAACTCAGGACTGAAGGGTCGTCTCTGCCAAGGCGAGCAGCAAGCTTGGCTGCATCTCCTCTCACTCCCTCGACGTCTTTATAGACCAAAAGGGGTTAAGGGTTGTTTATCTGCCACCGTCAGACAAGAGGCTTCAGGAGAGCTCCAGCTTAGGTCTGTGTTGTTGCAACCACAGAGTTTGTAATCATGACTGATTATGAGCTTTCTTCCTCTAAAGCCAATAAAAAAAAATACAATTAGCCGACTCTCCCTTTATCTCCCTCATTTGTGTTTTCAATTAATGCAATTGGACATACATACACTTGCAAGAGAGGCTTTGCCGGGAATGATGGGGTGGCCAGCAAACTCTCAGGAATGATGAGGAGAATACTAATTGACGTGAATCTCGTCAGTGCTGCTGCCTGGCCGTTTCTGCCCCCCAAGTGTTCAGTGAAGATTTAAGGTCAGTATTCACACCCGTGTCGCCTTGTAGCTCTAGGCAGAGACATTTCCAGAAGGAGCATTTGATGTATGAGGGCTGTCCAGAAAAAATGCCTTTCTCATTCATATTAAATGGCTGGATACTTTTCAGACAGCCCTCGTGTAAAAACAACAGAATCGAGCTCAAGACCCTCAATGTTTTTTATCAGGAATTATTTCTTATTTTCTCTAAATTTGGAGAGGCTAAAATTGGGAAGGAAGATCGTGAGGAGTCCAGAAAAATTAAGTCCTTGTCAGAGAAGGGCAATATTCATTTATGAAATGTTGCATGGTGAAAATAATATCAATGTTTATAATCGTTAGTACTGCGTGTAGTAAACGCTGTGACTGCCAATAGCTCCTAAACCCTTAATTTCAGGCTTATTAATACTAATTGGTTCTACAGACACCATGGAGTACCTAACATATGTGTGCAAGGCTGAACTCAGTGCTTGGGAGCGAGAGGGACAGAATATAAACATAACTGCAATGGGAATTCATTGTAGAAATTAAAGGTTTTCTTTACAGGAAACCACCTGTATCAGTAACTCAGCTAGGGAGGGAGGAAGCAGTGCCATGGGTC
>PVJL010010472.1:0-49270 GCA_004026885.1 Lyroderma lyra | reverse complement strand
TGCGTGTCGGTCCAGCTCTAGTGTAACCACCCCGACCCCCGCAGCAAGGATGCTTCGGGAATTTCGGAGAGGCCGCAAAAACCAGTTTGTAAGTAGATCCTCGCCCGGCCTGCGCTCGGGCCTGGGGGCCAGGAATTAAGGGAGGAGGTCTTGGGATTTGGCCTGAGGTTGAGGCAAAGTAGCAACACAAGAGGAAGTGGTTTTTCGTTCGAAAAGCCTTGATTTTTCTTGTTCTAAGGGTCAGCCTCAGTCGGACAGGAACCGCCCTTTCTCTCCTGCAACATTGCCTCCGCTGTCGGGGAATTCACTCCTGCAAGGCACAAACCTGCTCCACTGCTGGACGTCCCGATGGGGATTCATTCTTGTTTCTTTTCTCTGCCACCCACAACGAACACCCCATCAGCAAGTTCCATAGGTTCTACCCACCAAATACTACACCTGGCAGCTGTTCCTGCCCCGTCCTCCAGCATCTACCTGCACTACCTGCATCTACCTGCAGCAGCTCGTCACTATTTTTCTCTGCTTCCACTCTTATCCTTTCCCTAGTTCGTACTCCACATAGCTCCAGCCAAAGAGATTGTTTTAAAATGCCAAATCTGATCGTGCTACTTCCTTCATTAGAACCCAGTGCCCCTAACTATCTCTCTCCCTCTCCTCCCACCCCCTCACCATATCCACCTTCCTTCTCTTCCTTTAGGCCTTCGACCTGCTTTTCCTTCTGTCAGGAATGCTTCCCTCCAGACCTCCCCATGGCCACTCTGTCACTGTGGCTGCATACTCCCAGCCTCATTCTCTGATTGCTCCAGTCTTTGCTACTACTCACTTCTTCTAGTGTCCTGCCTCCATAATCCAAAAGGTACACCGGATCTGTTGATCTTACCAGTGTTCGTATTGCCCTCATTTCCAGCCCTAATTTCAAATTCCCCAGTCCATCATTATAATCATTCCTCTTAAACACTCTCCACTCCCGGGCTCCTGTCTCCCCTTTCCATACTTTCCTTGCAAAACTCCAAATCTGCTTACATCTGTTCTCCATAAATGTAATACTTTAAGGTGCAGAGAAAGCGTTTTGATGAGGGCACTCCTCAACTCTGTTTTCAGTTGGGGTTAGAAAGTATGTCTGACCTGGCCTCCTGTTCTCAGTCCATCTACCAGTGGTGGTCATTTTAGACACGTGGATGTTGCGAAGCAGCGAAGACATAGTTGAAGCATATTTTTGCATTGCAATTTTGCTAACTCAGCATGGCATTATTGAGTTCCTCCTCTGTGTGTCACAGCCTGTGGCCACACTGTCTAAAAGGTAGATAAACCCCTAAGTAATTCAGCACAACAGGTAAACTATTGTAGAGGCGTGTACCACGGAAGGGGCAGCACAGTCAGCCCAGAGTTGACTTAGGCCTTGGTGGGGATAAGGAAAGAGAATTCCGGGGGGGGGGGGGGTGCAGAAAACAGTATATCTGAAGGCCTGAAAAAAAAAGCATGAATCATTTGCTGTGTGGTAAATGAAAGGCGATTCTGAATGCTAAAGCATAGAGAATATGTGTAGGAATGAGGACGGGTAACAAGAAAAGAATCCGGGTCTATTGGTGGAGAGCAACGGATAACAGCTTAGCAGCTTCCTGCTCCTCACTAGACCGTTTACCTGTCCTCAGGAGAGTGGGGCTGCCCGTGAGCATTTTCCCACTAGGTTGAGATAGGTTCATTCTGTTTTAGAGGCCGAGGCAGGAGGAGCACAGTTAGGATATGATGGTAGTGATGCAGTGAGAAGTGTTCAGCATACTGTGGGAGAGTCACTCTATAAAAAAAAACAAACCACAAAACTCATGAGGCCTTTTTGGAGGACCTACTGGGTACCAGCCCCTGGGGACTCAAAGGTGAAGAAAACTTTTTCTCCTTGAGCGTGTTGGTGGGGGGAGGGATAGGGGTGGGGGATGGGGGAGGAGGCAGGCAATAAACTCTCAGATTGCTTGACAAATGCAAAATGGTAAGTGCTACCCAGAGGAATGAACAGAGACTAGAGCGATACAGCAGACACTGCTCTGGAAATCCTGCTCTTGGGGTCGCCCATGCAAGTGGAGCTGGAGTAGAGGGCTGCAGGAGACCTTTGGAAGGTCTGTCCATCCCTTACTCCTGAGGGGTGTCCCAAACCCTGGCTCTTTCCCTTGGTTGCTCCTCCCTTCTTGCCCCTGTACCTTATGCCTACCATGCCTGATTAGTCTTTCCAATTTCAGGGGGTACTCCTCACTAGGCCACAGGATCTCCTTCATCAAAACTCTTAAATGGAAACACTCCCTACTCTGACCCCACCCCACTGTTCTGGCCTCTCCCTCCCAGGTGCTCCTGGGTTACAGCAAACTGGATACTTGTTCCCAGAGCACTACCACTAATGTCTTGCTTCTTTCCTTTGCTCGTGGTGTTCCATTTTCCTAGAATGCTTTTCCATCACATTTCCCAAATGCGAGAACAGCGGCCATGTTTGAAGACCCCGTCTAAATGCCTCTGGGATTTTTCTCCAAGGAGACATTAGGGGACCCCTTCTCGCCCTGGGCCACCTCAGCACTTTGTCTTCACCTCCCCCATAACACTTTCCATAACTCTGTGTTAGATAATTAGCATTTGAGTGTTTTTTTCTCTACTCTCCCACCTTGAGGATGAGGATGAGGTTTCTTTGTTGCTGTTGCTGTCTTGATGTTTTACCTCTAGTAGGTGTGAATGAATGGCTAGTGCACAGAAAATGATGGGGCTGTCCTCAGAAACCTCTGGGAGACTCCCAAGTGCCTAAAGCAGGATTCTGTGACTTTCATTGTCTGTGGGAACTAGAGTTTGTTATTCTACGCCATTGAAGCTACTGAAAACCTTTATTAAGCCCCTACCAGGTTTTAGTCAATGTGCTAAGTGCTGGAGTTCAGGGTTGACAAAGACAGGTAGGTGGCTTGCTCTCAGGAAGCTTCCATTCTGCAGAGAGGTGGCAAGGAAGTGAATGGGGTCATCAGGGACCATGCTGTGAAACAAGTGGAGGTGCTCAAGGGTGACTCTGGGGGTCACTGAAGCCGCTCTGAGGAGGGGAGGATGAGAGGGTCCCACCATGGGCTACTGTAATGGTATTCCCTGGGTGGGCATGCTTGTCTGGCCAGATGGGGAATGAGGATAGCAAGGGGTGGCATGGGCCTCCTGATGGGACTAGATCCCTGGGTTGCTGGTGCAATTGTTCTCTCTCAGGCCCAGGGAGGGGATGGCAAGGACCCAGGTGATTCCTTACACCACTGACCTGCTGGGTTTTATTTGTGCAGAAACACATCATCCATGGCCTTCTCCCTGCAGCCAGCATTGCGCCAAAGCCAGCTGTGCCCCGGACGCCTCCTCCCCGCAGCCCCAACCCCTCTCCTGAGAGACCAAGGTGAGTCTCAGGTGAGCACACACTGAGATCACCCTTGTGCTCAGCCACCAAGTGGTAGGTCCTGAAACTGTTCAGAGTGGCAAGAAAATTACAAGTTGGGTGATGAGAATCGTGTCCTTTGAGATATTTATCATGGTTTCATAATTTGTGATGGTTTCTCTGTGGGATAGTGGTCTGTTTCTTTCAGGGGTATGGAGTTCTCACATTTCATGATTGAATACAATTCTTATTTTTCAAACTATAAAGGATTAAAGCCTAAGTATTTCAGTTGATAGTATGGTAAAAGGAATTTGAATTGTGCGGATATTTTTCTTTTTAAACGTAAGTCTGCTTGTCCAAAGAACTGCTTTGTGGGAAGGAAGGAGAAGCGTGCACAGTTCTTGGGGCCTGGGTTTTCCCCACCCTCCAGCACTCCTGACACCAGAGAGTGATTTTGTTTTATACCTAAAACCCCTGCCTGTGCCCTCCAAGATTTCGACCCAGGAGAACTTTAGACTTTAGACCGTTTTTTATCCATAAGATATTGGACACATGGCTTGACTATTAACAATGAGAACATGTCATTCAAGGATGGTACCTTCTCTTCAGTGTTCTCTGAGACTAGAATATTGTATGCTTCTTGACAAAAAACACTGGAGTATATTTAGTGTTTGTTTTTTTTTCCTTTAGTACAAGCTTGATCACAAGAATAGCCATTTATTAGTGTTTACTCTGTGCCAAGGACTCAAGTAAGTGCTCCAGGAGAGGTCCTGTTGGCATCTCTCTTGCAAGCTCAAGTGTTCGTCCTTTGCCCAAAGCCTCACAGCTGGCAAACGATGGCATTGCTGGGGCGCACTTGAAGTCTGTTCAGTGTTAGTGTGAACAACCCTAACTTCATGAGAAGTTTACGTGTTAGCAGCCATAGTGAGATGGTAGGCTTTACATTCCATTATAAAGCAGAAAAACAAAAAAGCACGTGTCATGCCATTGCATGCATATTATGGACTCATCAGAAAACTTCTGTAGTCTCCTGTGCTTTACAAAAATATCTCCCTGCATTGTAATCTTCATAAACCCAAAATAATCAACATGGTTTTGGCAAATCTGGCCTATTTCTAGGTCTTTTCATTTTTAGAAAATAACATTCAAGTTCATCTTTGATATTATACCACTTCACATGTAATTTACTTCTGTTTCCTCCTTCCTTTGTGTTACTGTTGTACATTTTAATTCTATATACCCCACAATATATTGTTACTATTTTTGCTTTAGACAGTCATTTATCTTTTTAAAAACAATATTTTTGAAGTGTAATGGACCCATGACGAACTGTACATATTTAAAATGCACAGTCAGTCAGTTTTGACATGTTTACCTGTGAAACCATCACCACAAACAAGATAATAAATATATTCATCATTCCCCAGAATTCCCTCTGCCCCTTTATAATTCCTCCCTCCTGCCTAATCAATCACTGATCTGCTTTTTGTCACTGCACTGTAGATTAGTCTGCATTTTCTAGAATTTATATAAATGGAATTATACAAAATATGCTGGCTTCTTTCAGCATAATTATTTTGACATTTATCCATATTGTGGTGAAAATCAGTAATTCTTTTTTTTATTGCTGAATAGTATTTCATGACATAAATATGCCACAATTGTTTATCCCCTCGCCTGTCAATGGCTGTTTGGATCATTTTCAGTTTTTGGCTACTAGAAGTAAAGCTGCTGTGAACATTTGTGCACAAATCTTTGTTTGGATGTATGTATTCATTTCTCTTAGGAGAGGAACACCTGGGCCATACACTAGGCATATAACTTACTAAGAAATTGCCAAACTAATTTTCAAAGTTGTTATTTCATTTATGTTTCCAGCAGCCGTGTATAAATTCCAATTTCTTCACATCCTCACCAACACTTGGTTCGGTCAGGTGTGTGTGGGTGCGTGTGGTTTTATAACCTTATTTGACAGTCAGCATTAGTTCTCATTCACACGTACTACCTGCAGGTTTTTGAAAGCGGTGACCAATACCTAGGTAACAATGTATGGAGCTTATTTGGCGAGTCTTGGTCTTCATTGCGCTTTCTGGGCAGCCTTGTTACTAATAAGGTACGCAACGGCCCTTATTCCTCTGGCCCAACAGCTTTGTTGAGCCAGAAGTCCATGTGCACATCAGAAGTTCCTCTTTCCTTCCTGGCAGATTTCTTTGAATGCCCAAGGAGGACATTTCTTGAAGCTCACCCCGTGGACGTGCTTATGAATGTTGGTGGGGTACTCTCTGGTTACCACCTCACTGATGGCATAGTGGCCCTTTGTCACCTCGCTTTTTTCTGGGACCCATTCTGTCAGGCCCAGGTTGAAGAGGAAGAACATGAGAGATTTGTCTTGGCCCATCTTTGTAATTTCACACATTGCTCATAGTTGTGTAGAGGTATTTCATTGTGGTTTTATTTTGCATTTCTATAATAACTAATTATATTGAGCATCTTTTCTGGTGCTTATTTGCCACTTGTATATCTTCTTTGGTAAAGTGTTCAAATCTTTTGACCACTTTTAAAAATTGGGTTGTGTATGTTCCTGTTATTGTTTCTTGAGAATTCTTTATATATTCTTGGTATAAGACCTTTATCAAGTATGTGATTTGCAAAAAATTTTCTCCCCATCTGGGGCTTATCTTTTCATTCTCATAACAGTGTCTTTCAAGGAGCAGAAATTCTTAATTTTTACAAAGTTCAACTTGTCACTTTTTTCTTACAGGTCATGATTTCAACTTAATATCTAAGAAATCTTTGCCTAAACCAAGGTCACAAAGATTTTCTCCTATTAGTTTTATAGTTTAAGGCTTTACATTTAGGTATATGATCCATTCTGAGTTAATTTTTGTGTGGTTGGAGTTATGGGAATTCCTTTTCTTTCTTTTTTTTCATATGGGTATCCATTTGTTCTAGTACTATTTGAAGAAAAGACTATTGTATTAGTTGTCTATTGCCATGTAACAAATTACACCAAAACTTAGTGGCTTAAAACATAAAAAATAGTGTTTTTTATCTATCTCACTGTGCTCTTTTTTAAAATTATATTTTTCCCCTCTCTCAATTTCATTTTTTATTGTTTTTGCCTTCAGTTTCACTAGTTTTTTCTGCAATCTGCTGTTAATCCTATCCAGTGTAATTTTCATCTGCTAAAGTTCAAGTCTTTTTTATAATCTTTCATGTCTCCACTTAGCTTTTTGAACATTTGGAATACAGTTATAATAACTGTCTAAAGTCCTCTGGTAATTCTAACATATGTGTTCAGTTCCGAATGGTTTTGATTGATTATTCTCTTCATTATGGGTCATGTTTTTCTTTCTCTTTGCATTCCTGGTTATCTTTGATTGCATGCTAGACATTGTTCTGAGTTTCACGTTTTTGAGTGCTAGATACTTTTGTATTCCTGTAAGTATTCTTGAATTTTGTGCTAGGATGCAATTAAGTTACTTGGAACCAGTTTGATCTTTGATGTTTTGCTTTTATGATTTATTGGGAGAGATCTGGAACAGTGTTCAGTCTAAAGCTAATTATTGCGGAGTTCCCTGATGGTGCAGTGGCTTGGGGCTTCGACGCTGGCGCTGTCAGCGCTGCGGCCTGGGTTTGATTCCCAGTCAGGGAGCTACCCACATACCAAAAAGCAAAAAAAAAAAAAATAATAATAATAAAATAATAATAAAGCTAATTATTCCCCACTACTAAGGCAAGCCCTTTTGGAGTACTGTACCCCGCAACCCATGAATTATCAATTTTTCCTATTGTCGGGAACAGATACTGACCTCAACCATGTGTAAGCATCTGGAACTGTTCCTCTACTTCTTGTAGATGGTTCTTCCTCCAGCTTTCGGTGGTTTCCTCACACTCATGCACTGAGGAGCATTTCGCTGATCACTCAGGAGGGCCTTCTGCAGATTTCCAGAGTTCTCTCTGTTCAGCTGTCTCCCTTCTGGTTGTCCTACAAATTCTGTCTGCCTTGGGATTCCGGGACTCTCAGCTCCATCTCCACCACTCAGGGAGTCTGCCTGGCCCCGCCTCAGTTCCTTCTTCCTGTGCTGTGACCTGGAAATTCTCTCAGGCAGTGAGCTGGGCCAATTGCAAGTCTGTTGTTTTGTTTTGCTTTTTCAGGTGGGAGGGTAAATCTATTACTTTTATTTTTTCCTACATTATAGTTTTGAATAATTTGCAAGATTTTTTAAATGCCTTGAAAATCTCTCATATTTTTTAGAGCTCTTTTATTTTTCATTTTGATCTTTCATTTTATTAGGAAAATCACTTGAACATAGACTCCCCGGTTTAGAGACCTGTTTCCATCCGCAACTAGCTAAAAAGTTTGGGGCAGAGTTCCCTGATGGTGTAGTGGCTTAAGGCTTCGGCACTGGTGCTGTCAGCGCTGCGGCCTGGGTTCGATTCCCAGTCAGGGAGCTACCCACATACAAAAAGCAAAAAAATAAAATAAAATAAAAATAAATAAATAAATAAAAATTAAAAAAAAAGAGACAGTATTAAAAAAATAAAATAAAATAAAAAAATAAAAAGTTTGGGGCAAGTCATTTAATTTATATGAAAATAAATGTGATGGAGCTGGGGGAGTGACAGTAATCTATTCATACAGTTGATATGAGAACAAAATGAGATTGTTTGATGACATGTAATAGACTGCAAGTATGTAGTCAGTAGATATGCACTGAACTCTCTAAACAGAAGGTAAGCCTTGATTAATTCATGTGTCCTGTTCACCCTTCAGTTCACTGGCTCACTGGGATGATTTTGTCCATAGATCTGCTCTGGCTGCTGTCATTCTAGCAACAACATTGACGGGCCGAACCGTTGCCATTCCTCACCCTCGTCAGAGATCCCGGTCTGAGAGTGATGTGACTTGTGTTGACAAGGACAGTTTCATCGAGCCCTATGCCACCACCTCAGAGCTGAGGCATCAGTAAGGACTGTGTCGCTGGCTCTGCCTCCTCTCAGGGTGGGGAAGTAGCAGCTCACATGGGTGCATGTGCTTGGGATTATGACTAGAGCTTAGTACTCAAGTTTTCATCATCATTGTCAAAGGGCTTGAATTGCATCAGAATTTTCTCTGTAAAGTGGATCTTGTTAAATTAGGGCTTGTGAAAATGCAATTTGTTTACATGGCAGCACAGAGCCCTGAATTTAGTGCTGCTTTTAGCCCTTAGTAGGATTCTCTGCCACAACCTAGACAGTGAGAGTTGTCACTCACCACTTCTCGTGTATCTCCTCTCTGAACATTCATACTGCTTTTACCTTCGTTGGCATCTGTATGATAACTTTTCTTCTTTAACGTCTCCTCCATTGCTTGACTGCATTCATGCTAACATAGGGTTAGGGGTTCAGGAACATTTCCTACTGAGGAAGAGAGCATTGAGAGGAGCACTCAGGGATGCACAGGAATCAAGTGGAAATGGCTCAGGGGTTGGGGGATGGACAAATGATATGAACACACAATTCACACTAGAGGAATTATGGCTTGGATACAAATATATGGAAAAATATTCAGTCTTGGTAAGAAATGCAAATTTATACAATGAGATTTAAATTCTTTTTAGAAAATTATTACCAATGTGGTTACAGGCTGGGGCAATGATCTGTGAAATGATTTTGTGTGGTGTGCACATAGACCCACAAAATGTTCATAGCACTGGACTCAGCAGTGTACCATGTGGTTGTTTGTTTTATAGAACTAATTTTAAATACAGAAGAGATTATCTGCATATTGATGTCCATTACAGGGTTATTTATAACAATGAAAATTGGGAGAGGAAACCAAAATAAGGGGAATGGCAGACTAAACTACTTGGTATAACTACTTGAGTCTTAACCTTGTAACACTTTGACTTTAAAAACTTATTAATGAGGCAGACTGTATTTTTATGCAGTGATAATAACCATAAGAACGTAGGTGAAAAAAAAAGCTAGGAAGAAATTTTAAGTGTGCAAAGAGATGGGTTAGTGGGTGACTTAATTCTTTAGTTTCTATATATTTTATAATGTATGTAGTTATAATACTTTATGGTGGGGAATCAGCAGCAGTGCATCTAGACACATGCATCACATTGTCTAGACAAATGTGAAGTGTTAAGTGGCTGTTTTATTTACTTCTTTTTCTTTTTAATGTTCTGCTATAGACCAAATGGGCAGAGTGAGATGGGAAGAAGAACTTCTTTTCCATCCTTTGACATGCTGGGCTACGGGGAGGAAGAGGACACTGACTCGCACCTGTCATCCATCTCCAAGGACTCAGTGGATGTCAGTGCTTGCAAAGAAGAGGGAGGTCTTGGTGATGCTGTGTACACCATGTCACACAGGAATCAGGTTATTGTCACATTCCAGAATTCCTTCTGCACCTTGACATTAACTTACAGTAAATTGTATACAGTATATTAGTAAGGACTTTCTTTCTCTCTGCTGCCTTTGATGGCTTTATTTTTCTGACATGTCTAGGCTCATGTTCTATCTGGTTAGGCTAAAATTTGAAACTTTTCCTTTATCTTTCAAAGACAAAGTCCTTCAAAGACAGAGATAAACATCTTTAGGTTCTCAATGGAGATTTCCATCGAATACTAAGTAATCCTGCTCTTTTCTTTGATCCCAGAAGCTCATTTTCCTATCACTTTTCCAATATCAGTATGCACGTTGGACCTTTCTTCAACTTCATGCCTGACTACATGAGTGTTGTCATCTGTCTCCATAGTAGCTGACATTCTTTGAGTGGTTACCATACGTGAGTCTCTATTTCAAACTCTTACATGTATTTATCTCCCACTATCTCAGTGAGGATCCCATTTGTGACCCTAATACTGTTTTCTTAAATATTTAAAATAAAAATTTTTTATTTTAAAATTGAAAAGTAGAGCAAGACAACTAACAATATCAGGGATTGACGACACTGTGCAGGAACTCTCTCATGCTGGTAGGAATGCCAGGTGGTACCACCACCTTGGAAAACTATTTGGCACTATCTGTTAATTCATTTCCCGTTGGCCCTAAGAATACTTGCTGGAGGTGCTTGCAGGTGTAGTGTTTATCCCAAGATAACTCACGGGTTACAGTCCTTACCTTTCCCCCCAAGTTTGCCATGAAACACCTCGCTTTTCTTATTATTTTTGCATTGCTCTAGTATATCAATAGTCTTTGGAAACAAATGACATCATTCTATTTATAGCATTCTGTTTTTAGTATTGGTATTTCCATTTACAAAATATAGTAATTCTCGATTGCTGAAAATGTCAAATCCTAGAAACATAGCATTTCTATGTGTGAAAAAAATTATTAAATACTGATCATCATGTACATTTCTGTTACATTAGGATTAGAGACAAGTTCTGTTTAGAAATGACTCCAAGAACAGTTTTTGTATTTTATTTTCACATGAAAACCGGTCTGATTTGCTTCAGCCCTAATGAGCACGTTTACAGGTCTGACCTGTAAAGTTCTCGAACTCATTCTAGAAAAAGTGCTATTAAGCCATACCTCATTGCTGAGTATCACTATGGCCACCTTCAAAGTACTCCCCTTGGGAAGCCATGCACTGACACCAGTGCCTAGTCCAACAAAGCAATTTTGGAACTCATTTTTTTTTCCCCTGGAATGGCCATCAGAGCTGTCGTCGTATTACCCTTCATGTCCTGAATGTCATTAAAATGTTTTCCTTTCAATATTTTCTTTATCTTTGGGTAAAGAAAAAGGCCAGGGGAGCTCCCTGGTGGTGTAGTGGCTAGGCTTCAGCGCTCTCAACGCTGCAGCCTGGGTTTGATTCCCAGCCAGGGAGCTACTAAAAAAAAATAATAAAAGGCCAGATCAGGTGAGTAGGGAGGGTGTTCCAATACCGTTAGTTGTATGCTGGCTAAAAACTCCCTCACAGACAGTGCCATGTGAGCTGGTGCCTGGTCGTGATGCACGAGCCATCAGTTGTTGGTGAAGAGTTTGGGTCATTTTCATCTTAACTTTTTCATGTAGCATTTTCAGCACTTCCTTTTAGTAAATGTGATTGCTTGTCCACTTGGTACAAATTCATAATGAACAATCCCTCTGATACAAAAAAAGTTTAGCAACATGGTTTTGACTCTTGATTTGGACCTGCGGAACTTTTTTGGTTGTGGGGAACTGGCTGACTTCCATTGTGCACTTTGATGCCATGTTTCAGGATCGTATTGGTACAACCAGGTTTCATCATCAGTGACAACATGGCCCAAAACAGTGTCTTGCCTCTCCAAAAGGTCTTGGCAAACTTCGACTCTCCTTTGCTTTTGTTCATTGGTGAGCTCCTTCGATACCATTTTTGCACACACCTTTCTCATGCCAAGATTTTCAGTTAAGATTTTCCTGTTTCTGTCAGTGTTTACTTGGTCTGCTATGCTTCTCACAGTCAACTGACAATTTTGGATGAATTTTTGCAATGTTTTCTTCAGTTCTTCCCATTACTGGCTGCCCTGACCCCTCTTCATCAGTGGCACTTTCTCTTCCCTGAGAAAAACATCTAATCCATTTGTACACTGCCATTTTCTTCATGGCATTATCCCTGTTCACTTGGACTAACATGTCCCTGATTTCACTTCCACTCTTGCCAAGTTTAACAAGAAATTTAATGTTTGTTCCTTGCTCTCATTCAAGCTCCGATATTCTCACCATGGCACACAAAAACACACAACAACAACAATGAACTCCACTCAGCAAGACACTGCCACACATTGATGCTATGAGACAGAGCTGTGAAACAGAGATACACCAAGGTTATGACACCTTACCGAGTTGTTTGTACAGTGCTGCCAGTGTAAGCATACAGTGGCAAGCTCGTGAACTTAATTGTCAGACCTCTTATGTAAAATTAAATGAACGTGGCAGTGAGCTGCACTTTTATTTTTCTAAATGGGAAATAGGTTAACCGCACCAGACCGCTGTACCGATTTTTCGCTGATTTCCGAACCTGCCGCTATATACCAGTGTACCTCATTTTCAGTACTTTGCCTCGTACGTGAAAGAAATGACTCCGAGTTCCATCTTATTCTAACCACTTGTTTGCATGTAACTCACATTTTTCTATATCATGTTGGTTTTTTCTCTTTAATGCTCAGGAACCCAGGTATAGGGGACAGTTAGGTTCAGGGCCTCAGGTCTGATAGGGTTAAAGCTGAACGTGCGTATTTTCTGTAACCCAGCAAAAAAAGAAAATTGAAAAATAGAAAATAATATAACACATTAGTGTTCTCGTTCTCCAGAATGAGGAAGTATTGACATCTTACTTTTCTTTCTGCTTCACATTTTTTTAATAAAAGAAAGAGAATTACAGATAGGGTTGAATTCTTTGCCTCCCCTTTCCACTCCTTCAATGGAAGGCCATCTTCTCTCAAATTTGGAATACATTCTAGAAGTCTGTGTATTTATTTTTTTTTTAACTACAATTAAGTGTCAGTAAACAAATATAGTATTATTATTTTTTAATTGTGCAAAGGTCACCATACTGAACTAATCATTTCACCTCTTGGCTTTTTCACTTGGCGTTACAGTTTTGAGATGGATCCATATCACTTTATCTACTTACCTACTATTGAAGACTTAGGTTATTTCCTTGCACGTTTGGTGCATGTGCCTAAGTGTGCTGGATCACACTGTTAGATATTGCCAAATTGTTTTCCAGAGCAATTGTTCCCATTTGCCATCCCACCAGCAATGTATGCATGTCAGTCTCCACATTTCTGTATATCACAGCCAACAGGAAAGCCCTTTCCTATAGAACCCAGGAACCAGAGGTGGAGTTTGATTATAGTAATTGATTGCAATTAAAAGGTTTCATTATAACCTTTTCATTGTGCTGGCCAGTTGTAGATGGCATGAAAGAAAGGGCCCTTAGCTGGAAAGGGTTTCAATTTCCTATGGCCTGATGATTAGTATTTTTCAGGTGGGCTGGTAGACAACAGGAAGAGGAAGCACATTGACCTTTTCTGAGCAATCATACATGCTAGGCAGCTTACATATACTAATTCATTTACTTCACACGCTTGTGGGTAAATGTGAAGAAACAGGATAAATGGCTTGCCCAAGGTCAACCAACCAACTACCCGTGGCAGATTCAAACCAATTCTTCTTATTTAGAATTAAAATTTGTGTTTGCAGCCCTAGTGCTTACCACAAATATTTCTTGGACATAAAGCTCTTTTTTTTAATCAGGCCAAATATTTTAAAATTTATTATATGATTTACACACACACACAAACACACACACACACACACAGGGTGCCAAATGTATACATATCTTAAGAAAGGAAAAAACTATATTAAAATTGTAATACTCATTATATACTGAAAGCAAAAGATGAATACAACTCACATTCTGCAGTTATAAGAGGTGCTCAAAGTGGTGACCATCAGTGTCAGATACTTCTGATTACAGCAAACTGCTGCTTGAGCAACATTGACTCAATTGTCCACTTGTATCGCTGTGCATGCCCTTGTGCACATCACACACAGTACCATGGGTCTCAGACTTATCACAGATGCATGCAGGTGTTAGGCAGGTCGGAGGTTCTGTTGCATACTCGTGTCTCCATTGTCATATTTCCAAGGTGTTCTTGGGTTTCAAATACCACTTCAAAATGGTCTTGCACTACTTCAATGACAGTTGTGCTTCTGCATTTTTCTTTGACTGTCTTGTCTGTCACATGGCAATGCTAGCATTCATTTCATTGATGCCACCTTTTGAGCGAATATCATACTACACATTGCTACCATAATTCAATTCAACTTCAAAAAGTGATATATGGATAATAGCCTTTAAAATGTATTTACATTTTTTGGCACCCCAGTATATCTTTGGAAAAATGGGTGTGTGACTGTTATTTATTCACTAGATGGCACCAGCTCTGAAGGAGATACTGCCTACAGGGTACATTTTAATTTCAAAATAAATAAAATTGACTTTCCTGTATTTACTATAGACATTCTGTAATCTGAGATAAATAATGTATCCTTTTTTATGAATCATTCATACTTCCTTTAAAATAAACAGTTGTCAAAACTAGTAAGGTAAGAAAACAGACCAACCTAAGCAGGCAATTTGGATATAAGCCTATACCACATGCCTCTGTCTGTGTTTCAGGGTAGTTTAGGCAAGCATCTTCATGTAAACTGTGCTCCTGCTCAGAAGTGGCCTAACAGGTAGAAAGCAAGTCTTGTTTTCAGCAGTTTTCTTGTTGGTGCCACCCAAAAGAAAGGCTGGAGGGGAAGTGGGGAGTGTGTGCACTTGTGGTCAGTTCACACGAAGCTAGAGCCCAGTGGACAGAGCAATGCCATGGGCATTCAGAGACCTGAGTTCAAATCCCAGCTTCTCCCCTTCCCAGTTGTGTAATTTGGGTAAGTCAGATGACCTCCCTGTGCCTCAGTTTCTTCATCCTGTAAAGGACTATATGAGGAAGGAGACTGTCTTTGGACAGGTAAATAATTCAACAAAAATTTTATTGAGCATCCAAGTGAGTACCAGGAATTGTGCCAGGTGCTGGAGAGTCAGTAAAAGACAGGAGTCCATAGTCACACAATTAATAGTAATCTGTTACAATTATGATAAATGTTGCAAAGGAAGGGTACAGGTGGCATGAGACTTAACCTTTTCTGAGAGAACTCAGAGTGACAGCAAAGAATGGAGAAAAAGTGACACCTTCCTTTGAGGTCACTTGGTCTTTCTGCCTGATGACTTTGAAGTTCAGCACATCACCAGAATTATGTTTTTTATTAATATCTGCCCTTTCCCCTAAAATGTAATTTATAATTTAATTCAGCAGACATACATTTTTTTCATCTTCCCTTTTTTATTTTCAGGAACTGGTCCCCTCCCCTGCCCCATATTTTATCTTTGACTACTTTTATCATCTATTCATTCTGTTCTCCTGTGGAAACACTAGTTATGCATTCGTTGAATGTTCTTTATTTGTCTCTCATATCTATTACATTTTCTGTAATCACTTGTCCCTCTTTTTTCTTTTCCGTGTCACTTGATGTGATCTCCTCCCAGGTACTCTCCACATTGCTCTTCCGGTGTTTCGTCACTGTTTCAATAGTTCCAGTATATAGCATTTACCTCCAATATTGCTTTTCCTTTTTTGTTTGTTTGTTTTCTGAGTGCTGCCCATTTACTTTTTGCATCTTTCTGTTGCCTTAGCACTTTTCTTGATCGCCTGTATCTGTTCTTTGGGCTCTTGATGGCAGTCTGTGTGGCCTTTATTTCTTTGAGAGTACGCAGGCTGGGTTCCGGACAAGAAAGGCGGGCGCCCCCCTTCAATTCCCCCGTCCCCCGGAAATGACTGCACTCCTCCTGGGCCCGTCCACACCTCACTGTCATCATACCTGTCAGAGCATCACCATGTAATCATGGCACACTGTGATTTTTTGGAGTATCTACATGCCTGAAGTCTGGCAGCTTTTGGCATTCTTGCTCTGTTCCAGAGTTCATGGACTTGGAGCTAGCTGTTCTCTCCAGTTTGTACTTTGGGACTGTGACCATTGACTAAGCTTGCTTGCTTTCTTCCTTTTTTTCCATTCCTTCTTCTACTTTGCTAAGAGGATCCTGATTTTTGTTTGGTGCAGATGGGCCCAGCCCTAGAATATGAATCATGGTACTCCTCTTTCCCTTAGCCAGTCATTGGTCAAGAGATTGCCGTGTGACCAGTGAGACTCCTCCTGGAAGGCTTCCAGGAAAAAAACACTCTCCCTAATGAACACAGAATAGCCGGTGAAGAGGACCTTCCCCACATCTTCCTTTCTGCTTTGGGACCAGTTGGTTCCCAAGAGATAAAAACTAAAGTCATTTCTTTTCTTCTTCCTTCACATGTTAAGTAGAGTGGAAGACCTGTCTGCCACTGCTGAGCTGGGTCACCTTGGAGCTCTGTCCGACAGCCTTAGCTCTTGGCTCTGAAATGCTGCAATGCATCTTGCTGAGCAGTGCCCCCACCTGCCTGCCAGCCTTGGGGATGGCCCCTCTGTCATTGCCTGTAGCATAGCACAGCTAAGCCAGGTTGATCACATAAGTAAGATTTTAGTGAAGAATCTGATAGCAGGAGGGAAGCCAATCCAGAGAGCACCAGGCTCTTTCCTTTCCTCGCCTCCCAGACCCCTGCCAGTGAATCTGTCTTCTTACCTGGGGTGGTCCCCTTCCTGGCCCACAGGTCTGTACGAGACAGCTCTGCAGCCCTGCCACCATATGATACCTGCATAACAGATGCTCACAGACAGTGAAGGGGAAGGTTCCATTTCATCGGGAAATAACATTCGCAGTGAGCTCACATAGTCGGCAAACGGAATGGACATCAGTCCCAAACATTTGCCTGCCTGAGAGTTCTCACAGGGCGAGTCGGCAGCTCTCGCCCGTGTGGAGATGGTAACACAGTATCAGTTCCAAGGTAGGGTGGTATTGGGTGTTGTGCACAGCAGGCCAGATGCAGCCCCTTTTTCTGGATTGGTCCCTGGCAGGGAAGAGGAAGAGAGGCTGTCCAGGCAGCATGGTGGGACGTGAAGTTCTTGATGGCCCAAGCATAATTTGAATGGCATTGACTTTGCCACTGGGCTTTTCCTGCTGGTCCCGAGGTTTCAATATCCCACCCTGCCAGGTGTAGTCCTTTTTGTGTCTCGGAGAGAGAAGTGGCACTGAAGAAGGCCTAGAATAAGCTGTTTGCATTTGCTAGGAGGAAATTTGATCACAGGTTTGCTCCTTTGTCTTTTGTAACAGAAGGTTTCATCGTCACATGGGGTGGCCAGTGAAGATGAGGAAAATATTTCTGAGCAAGATGGGGTTCCAGATTCGCCTCTTGTACCACAGTGTACACGAGAAAAAGGTAAAACAAACAAATGAAACAAAACGAAAAAAAAAATTTTTTAATATAAAAACATAGTGTGACAATAAATATTGGTTAATTTGGGGGAACATAGAGCCAATGCACCTCCATATTGTGATTCTTTGATTACAAGTAGGAATATTCTTGAATTTTATTTTCACTGAAGAGAAATTACTCCACAGTTGATTGCCAGGGTGTGCTCACTTTGAAGTCGGTTTTGTCAGCTCTGTCAGCCAGGAGAGGACATGGGGAAGAGGGTTATGGCTCAGGCTCTGCAGCTCTACACCTCTCTCCCCTGCTGCAAAGGGCCAGCACACAGTGGTCTCCACGGAGCGAGCAAGCGAGCTTCTCTGTCTTGTTCACCGTGCTATCTCCAGTGCCTGGGACAGGGCCGGGCCCACAGCAGGCCATCACTAAAGTTTGTTGGATGCACGAGCACGTGGACATGTTCATAATACAGTTCTAACTATGCACTTCCAATTGTCTGTGTATTTTGTGTGGCACAGTGTGCAGATTCTGCGCATTATAGCAAAAGTAGGGAACGGTTTTCAGTTTCCTGAGAGGTGGCTTATGTCTGAGAAGTGAGAAGGAGCATGGTCTACAGTGCACACCAGTAACTGTCAGGCCCCTCAGAGTTGCTTATAAATCAGCTCACAGAATGCCAGCCTAGTAATACTTAGGCCAGAAATGCCACCTGATTAGGTGGCATATTTTATCCCCACAGGAAAAATCTAAGTATTACATTGTTGGTGGAGAGAGCACAGGAGTGGGGATCTGTTGAAAAGGTGGGGAGCAGCCCCTGCACAGGAAGGAGGAGTCACACGGCAGAGTTTGGCCTTGGTTCGGCAATCCTATGAGCCACGGAAGGTGGTTAGGAAGGAGCAGGAGAGACAGAAATGCGCAGTTGAAAGGCGGGCTCCGCGCCAGGCTCCGGGACCAGCTTGCCATGTGACCTTGCAAAGCCCGTCCCCGCTCCAGACCTTGTTTAGTTCATCTGTAGGAAATGAGTTTCTGTGATTATGATTTTTGTTGTCAAATGTGTATCTGCTTTAAAATTTGTTTCCTCTTCTTTTTTTTAATCAGATGGTATTAATAAATATTCTGTTGTGAATTTAAAGGTAAGATTAATTTTTTAAAAATTTATTTTCTCAGTAGTTGGAATTTCCACCATAATTTTAAAACTACTCTTTTGATTTAGGGGATGGGTCTTCCCTTAAGAGTTCTTTTCCATTGAATGTTTCTTTTTAAATACTCTAAAAACATGAAGAGAACACATATTGCAACATATAGACAGTGCACTGTAGAATTGTACGCCTCGAACCTCTGCAATTCTTGTTAACCAGTGTCACCCCAATAAGTCTAACAATGAAAAAAATGAAGAAACTCATATTTGCCACTATTTAAAAATGCAAGTAATGTACTGAGAGGTTAGAAATCACTTATTTAATTTGTGGAATGGATAGATAATAGTTTGGAAACATGGAAATAGTTCTAACTTGTTTTTAGTTGTGCGATGGCATAGGAATTTAAAAAATTAAACATTTCTCAGTAGAGTTAATTTATAACCTTATCTACTTTTTCAGCAGAAATTAGAAACTTAGTGTCAGACTGATGGTCTGGAAAAAGACAAAAAAGTTCAGAGCCTTCTCTTCCCTCTAAGTTTTGTGAAAGGCAAGATCTTAAATGCTTTCCTTGGCACCTTGAAAACACGCTTCTCTACAGTTGATGGGGCATTTTTTGCATACTCCAAGGAGAAAAGGCCCAGCTGGAGTTTGCTTGGTGTACCTCCACTCAGCTCTTGCAGCCATATCACATGCTTTCGAATGTGAACTGACTACCTATTACTCATGGGACCTGCATATAAGGACACAGTGACTGAACTCACAGCCAAAAACAAAAAGGGGGTAGCTGGGGGGAGAAAGTTCGAATAGAAGATGCTAAGACTCTTAATTCATTACTTTCGTGTTTCCCCCCCTAGGAAGAAAAATCACCATTATGTGAAAAACCTCCACCATCCCCAGGTATTTTTGCCTTTTGTATTTCATTATGATTGAAAAGCTTATTGTTTTATAGAATACCCAGAATGATCTCATCTAAAATAAAGGTCATTTTTTTTTCCTGCTTCTGTCCCATTATTGGAATTGGGAAAAGGTAGCAAGTGTTGAACCTTCTTCTGCTTTTGCCTCAAAAGAGAGGGTCCAGACATTCAAACATTGGATGGCGGATGTATGTCCCCATGGGATATACTGAGATCCTTGGGAAGTGGTCGGGGGAGGGCTCTGTGGGATGTGCTTAGATGCTGGAAGGGTGGGTGTATGCAAATGAGGGTCCTCAGGGGCCAGAGGCAGAATGTGAGGTCTAGAGGCGCTTTCTGGGGTACTCTTTCTTCCCTATACTAATTGGGGAGCTTCAGTTTTCAAACTGAATTTTGTAATGTTTGCCTGTTATGCCTCAAGTCACTAGTCTGAAAATCATATTGGGTATAAAGACTTTTCAGTCTATCCTTCATATAGAATTGACTGAATCATCACCCATTCTGTCTTGGTGTTTCTGGTGCTGTATTGTGGGAGATTGCTGGGGCTCTAACTTTGAGCCCAAAGGCTCATTCATCATTGTATGTATTCTGCTACTCAGCCCATGCTTTGAGTTTATATATTAATCCAAATGTTCATTTCCATGATTTCCATGGAGTATCAACAAGCATTTCTCTGAGAATATTAAATACCTTCTTTTATTTGACTTTGGTGCTTCTCTTGGCTCGGACACTAAATGGTTCTTGGTAGTGTGCCCATCTTGGTCCTTCAGAGTCCCCATTGGTCTGCCTGGGGATGCCAGATTTCTTCCTGCGGGCTGCTCAAATGGCTACCCCAGCCATACAGTCTGTCTCTAGTGACTGATGGGGGCAGGGAGAGTATGGCCAGCAGGGGTGGGGGTGGGGCCCTCTCCCTTCTGGGATTCTCCAGCATCCATGGATTTCTGCTGTCAACTGCCCGGCCCAGAGGGTTTGAACCCCAGCTGGTGCTCTAATTGGTCACCTCATCTGGTCTTTCTAGGCTGCTTCATGTTCCCACCGCCTGCCAGGGCGCAGGACTCCCACCTTGAGGCTGCACATATTAAGTGACCTACTATCAACTGTTTTCTTTCCCGGATTCCTCACGGTTCTCCTCTTGTGTTCAGTGTAGTTGTGGAGTTACTCATTTCTGAGCCTTGCTTTTCACGTTCTAGGCTGGACGGTTGTGTGTTAGAGGTCAGGGGAGGCTATCTGGAGCTGTCAGTCCCCTCCCTAGCCCTTGCCTGCCCCCTGGGGCATGTGCCAATCCACGGTCTGGAGCCACCAGCCCTCCCACCCTGTCTGCCCACAGAAGCAGAGCTGCTGCTTCCACTTCCATTTGGAGGTGTGCCCTGGCCCGGACCCCCATTGCGGTTCTCACCTCCTTTGGCCTCCCTGAGCATATCTCCTCAAGAAACATCTCTCTCTGTTTACCTCCAATCTTTCTTGCTGTTCCTTCTTAAAGTCCTTTGTGATCACTGGTGATCTCCTCTCCCTGGGGCCTTCAGCGACCGCCCTTGTGCTGATGGCTCCTGTCTCTTCAGCTGAGGCTGCCATCAGAGCTTTGGGTCTGTGTCCTAAACTGAGCTTACCTTCTTCCCTTGCTCCAGCTGTGTTCCTTGTCTGGCTAAGCGGCTTCCAAACCACAGACCTTGGTGCTCATCCTTGATTTGCCTCTCCCTCATTGCCCATTGAGTCCTGTTGAATTCAGCCCCTAAATTCTTCTCTCACATGTTCTTTCCTCTGTCCCGGCTGCAGTGCTGCCTCTGGAGCCCCTCTGTGCTGGGACTCACTCCAATTCACTTTCTTTACAGCTGGCCTGAGGGGTTGGCCTCTTCCTTTTCACACCTCTGCCTAAAGCCTTTCTGTCTCCCAATGGCCTCCACTCTGTATTATGGTATGCAAGGGCTGCCCTTGGTTCCTGCCTCCTCCTCTGTCACCCCTCTCTTCCTGTTACCAACTGTAGTCTCATCGACCACTCATTCTTTCCTGTACAGGCCATTCTCTCTCCAGGGCCCAAAGAACATAGCACAAGGAGGCCTGGCGTGAAGTCGTTGCTCACGTGGTTCTTCACATAAAGCCGTGTGTAATTTTGATGTGAAGTTGTAAATATCAGTTAATATTTTAAAACTTTTTCCCTTGTACCTTTTCAGACATAACTGGTAAAACACGTCAACGACATATAGAAATAACCAAAGAAAAGTTGGAGGAATTAAAAGAAGAAAATTTGCATCTGAACAGTGCAAACCAAACCCTTACTCTTGAACTTAACATAGCAAAACAAACAATGAAAGAACTAAACTTAAAACTTAAGAGAATAGGAAAAGAAAATAGGAACTTGAAAGAGGCTGAGAAAGCATCCTCTCAGGAAGGTGGGAGCAACTACACAGTTCTTTTTCTAAAGGAATAATCAGGACTTCACTAATTTTCTTACTAATTTTGAGTTAATATTTTAGGTTGATACTTGTTGATATTTGTTGATATTAATGTTGATATTTTCTGTTATAATACTTTTGGTTCTTTCATTAATATCCTTATATTTGTTGAAATTGGATTTTATCTATATTATTGTTATGCTAAAGAAATTCTTCTGGAATTTGATGCTTAGGAAAGTAACTTATATATGGCATGCCAGTTTTTATCCCTTGGAGCAGCATATAAAAGCACCTTTTTCACCACATACTTACCAATGATGAAGATTGCATTTTTCCTGCTAATTTGATAGGCACAAAAAAAGAAAATCCTATTTTAATTTGTATTTTTATTATTATTGATGAGCTTGAAATTTTATCTTTGCAGGTCATTTTCTTTCTGTTTCATAAACTTTCCCATTTAAATTGAGATACTTGGCTTTTTCTTATTGGTTTGTAGGAGCTCTTTACATATTAAGGATTTTAGCCCTTGTCATACATGTAATATTTTCTCAGTTTGTTGCTAATTTAACTAAACCTGTAAGATATTTCTGTTTTATGACTTATTCCCTTGGTATCAAGTTCTTTTCACCTTTACTCCTAAGGTTATATAAATATTCACTAATGTTGTCTGTATACATGTATCTCTACATAAGGCTAATATTATGGCCTGAAGAAAGATGATAGAGTTTTCTTCCTATATACCTTGCATATTTCTTACCTTAGGCACATTTATTTTAGGTACTTTATGTTATTTCTGTTATTGCTTTATAGTATCTACTTTCTATTATATTTTCTGATAGGACATTGCTATTATTTGGGAAGCTTATTAGTTCTAATAAATTTTCCATTTATTCTGTGTGGTTTGCAATGCAAATATTTATGAGGGCTGTCTGGAAAAAACCCAGCCATTGTCAATATAAAACAAGAATGGTTTGTGGCGGGATACTTTCTGGACAGCCCTCATATATACAGAGGCTGCCAAAAAAATGTATACATATTTTAAGAAAGGAAAAAACTGTATTAAAATTATAATACTCAACATATACTGATAACAAAAGATGAATACAAGTCATGTTTGACTTCTGCAAGTACAAGAGGTGCTCAGAGTGGTTACTATCAGCGTCCAGACACTTCTAATTACAGCGAACTACTGCTTGAGCAACATTGACCTCAGTGTCCACTTGTATCGCTGTGCATGCCCTTGTGCACATCACACACAGTACCATGCATCTCAAACTTATCACGAATGCATGCAGTTGTTAGGTGTGTTGGAGATTCTGTTGCCTATTCACACCTCCATTGTCGTTGTACTTCCACAATGTTCTTGAATTTTCAATACTACTTCAAAATGGTCTTGCACTCCTGGAATGGCAACCGTGCTTCTGCCTTTTTCTTTGACTGTCCTGTCTGTTGCATGGTGATGCTGGCATTCATTTGTTTAATGCCATGTTTTGAGCGTATGTCATACTACCCATTGGTACCATAATTCAATTCAGCTTTGGAAAGTAATACACAGATAACATCTCTTTAAATGTGCATACATTTTTTTGGCACCCCTGATATCATTGGAAGCAATGACTTTTCCTTTCCAATCTAAAATTTTTATTTTACCTTAATTGTACATGCAAAAATTTCCACAAACTTTCCAAACAATGTTGACTATTTAGTGTAAAAAAACTTAGAAACTTTTATTTATTATATTTATACCTGTGTAGTTGTTATTCACTGCCTCTGTGAGCCTAAAAGGAGAAAAGGGCAGATTGTTAGCAACTTATATAAAATCATAATTTGCTACAAGTTGTTATAATGTTAATTTTTTTTCAGTAGATGCTGCACCTGAATTACTTTATTTGAGAAAACAAGCTCAAGAACTGGTGGATGAAAATGATGGATTGAAAATGACTGTCCATCGTTTGAATGTAGAACTGAGTAGATATCAGACAAAATTCAGGCCTTTATCCAAGGAAGAGGTAATGTTTCCAATTAAGAAAAATCAGCTTTCAGATTTTTCAGACTAGTTCTTTCTGTTGAATTTATTTTCAACCATGAAGGGTTCATATTTATCATAATTTAGTTTTAAAAGACACATACAAAGCACTGTCTTTCTAGGGACCATTCTGTTTCCCTCGCTCTCTCCCTCCTTTTTACCTCCATTCTGATAAGAAAGGCAATAAAGGCTCTTTTTTTAAAATTGGGACAATACAGAAGTTTATATAAAGTAAAAGAATGAAAGTCCATGTCAGCTGCTCCATTCTCAGTCCTGTTCCTCAAGTTTATAGCTGTTGTTATATATAAATGGAATATTTATCCTTTAAAAAGAAGGTAATCCTGCCATTTGCTACATACACCATAGATGAACCTGGAGGACATTATGCGAAGTGAAATAATCCAGACAAATACTGCATAGTATCATTTATATGTCAGCTATTAAAAAAAGAACAATTGTACTCATGGAAAGTAGATGAAATTTGAATATAGTCTGTAGATCAGAATATAGTATATTACTGTTGATTTCTTGATTTTTATGATGGTACAGTGGTTGAGGAAGTGAATGTTTTTGTTTTTAGGAAATAAATACTGAAGTATTATAGGAAAAGGGGGCATTATATCTGCAACTTACTCTCAGATATTTCAGAAGAAATTTTATTTACATACACACACACACACACACACAGAGGGCAGTCTGGAAAGCATCCAGCCATGTAATATGAAAAATAAAGGCATTTGTGGCTGGATTTTTTCCTGACAGCCCTCATATATGCGCCTATACATGTGTATAGATGCATAGATTGCTGATGCACACTCTAGATTAAGAACATTTACAGCTTGACACTTCAGAGGAAGTGTAGTTTAACTTGTCTTCAAAATGTGTTTTATTCTTAGAGTATAAATATTGAAGGCCTCCCATCCAAGGGCCCTATACCACCCTGGTTGGTAAGTGAAAGTGATATAATTTCAGGCCCATATTTTCTGGGCTGTATTTGAATAGCTATTCCAATCCATTTCACATTAAGTGTATTTTCTCACCTTTTAAAAAAATGTCCTAATTGTATGTAGATGTAAGAAATATATTAACCTTCTGTACTCCGTCATTTTCAGCTAGATATAAAGTACCTGTCACCCTTGTTGCTGGCTTATGAAGACAGAATGAAGGAGAAGGATGAGCTCAATGCCTCTCTTCAGGTAGGCTGGCAGGTGTCTCAGAAGAGATGAGGTTTATAAAAATATGAGACCATTTCAAATTTTGAAGACATATGCCCAGCTTGTAAATATGCCCTACATCTGGGAGGTACTCAAATGTTTGTTAAAGGAAGAAAAGTAAAAAAGAAGGAAGGGGTGTGACAGGGTAAGAAGGAGGGAAAGAAGAAAGAGGGAAGGCAGGAAGGGAGTGATCAGCGGAGCAGGAGGGTGGACAAGGTATGGAGGGGCAGGGTGGTGCTGCATTGGAGTTTCCCAGACAGGCAGCCCCATAGGGGCTGGGATCTCAGTGCAGAACAGGCAGCAGTGGGAGCACCACTGCAGCTGCAAGCACCACTGTTAGAAGGGACATTGGGGCAGACAGGGAAAGGTGGTAGGTAGGCCAGATGTGTTTTAGGCAGACTTAGATGCTTCTTAAATCTGTGAAGAACTTACTCTCCAGGAAATTCAATTATTGAGCTGTTGGAAGTGGAGAGGAAGTGAGGTTTTTATTCACTTCTACTTGGTTCACCTGTTTTATGGGAATGGCATCTGGCAGCAGAAGTCATTTTAATTACATAGGAGATCAAGGCTGTGCAGGTATTGTGGATATGTCCATGCCTTTCCGTGTCACATGCCTCTGTACTCCTCATTTAAGTGGCCAGAGAGATCTCTGGAATTAGAAGGATCCAGGGGGAGAAGTGTTGGTTTTTCTGGGATCCCCAGCTGGAAGAGTCTCTTTAAGAGTCACCCAGCTTGTTCTTACTACGCTGTCCTGTGTATGTGGCCCATGACATGCAGTTTTGAACCTTTTCTTCTAGACTTCCTGCCAGACACAATTTTTTAAGAGGATGAATTACTCTTATACTAATTAATGAAATATTAATCCTAATAGTTAATACAAGTACAGATTTGGTGCTCCTTCCAAATTAGGTCAGGAAGCATTCTCTATAAAAGGGCCACAGAATAAATAATACAGGCTTTGCAGGCCACACGGCCTCTGTTTTGGAGCTGTCTGCTGTTGTAGCATGAAAGCAGCCACAGACACATGTCAACAAATGGGCATGTCTGTGTTCCAATAAAACTTTATTGGCAAAACAGATGACTAGTCTGCAGGCTTTAGTTTGCCTGACCCCTGTTCTGGAAAAGAGCCAGTGGACTGCCCCCAGGTGGGAGTGTGTCTGAGAAGAAAGTGGAAGAAGAGAAGTTACTTGTTTTAAGTTAAACAGGTTTAAGCATAAATGTCTGAGAACTGGGAGATATAAATTTAGAAGCATCCCAGAATAAGTGTCAGCACCTAAGATTCTCACAGAAGGACAACATAAGACACTGAGGCTGGCCACGGGCAGGCTGCGAAGAGCTGTGATGGAGGCAGCCCGGCAGAAGTGCCACAAACCCGGACTTCGGAGCCAGACACTGAGACTGAGCACCAGTCCTCGAGTTGGGACCCATGACGGATGAAGCTGCCCTGGTAGACGGCTTTACGAGAGGCTTCCTCATGATTGTAATAGGGCCAGACCCCTACACGAACTGATCTCTTGAAAAGTTCCTATTTTTATCTAAAAAGCTTCATTTTATTCTCCAGAGACTTTAAAGGGAAAAAATGCAGTGTTTACAGGCATCTCTACTTTTCTCGTTCCCCTTTTCATCTTTTCAGGTACATAATGGCATAAAATTAGGAATTGAATGTTTCAGACCTGAGGTTGGCTGTCCCTCGTACTCAGCATTGCCGTTTCCTCTCGTGTCTTCTCACCAGACTGCAAGCTCCTTGAGAGCAGACACTGGGAGCTGGTACTGGGGTTTCAGGCTGCTGTTACTGCAAGTCTTTGCTAAACAGCTGTTAGCATTTGATTTGAACCACAGCAACAGCGCTAGAACTAAATAGTAGAAATGTGTGTATTTGCATATTACAATTTGCACGAATTTTATTTCAGGAGGAAATGAAGGTATTCAGGGTGCGAGTCCAAGAAGTGGTGAAAGAAAATGAAGAATTGTACCAGCAGTTAAATAAGAGTAGCCCTGTTACCAGTGAGGAATGGCAAGTAGTGCTGTGTTTCTGATATTTTACTAATTAAAAAAAAAAAAGATAATAGGAATAAATTTTATCAGATCATTGAATACGTTTTCTTTTTTTAAACTAAAATATTTTAAGGATGCATTTCTAAGAAATTAAATAAGGTACAGTGAAAACCTAGTAATTGATTCTAAACTTGTATTTTAAAGATTATTTTTAAAATTCTAAATAGGTTTTTAAACCTGAAATGCATTTGCTACCCTTATTTTTATTTCCTGAGATGGTATTTTTCTGGGGTGCTTCTCCCCATCCTAAATCTATTGGATCCCATCATTTCTTAGACCCCTCTGATCACTCCCGGGGCCTTACTTAGACTGGAAAGCCCAGGAAGAGGCCCTGCACACCCAGCTCCCCTCAGCCCTGTCCTGGCTGTTCCACTAAGTGTTGCCTCACTTCCATTCTGTTGCTGATGCTGCCCCTCCCCCTGGAATGCCCCTCTGCACTCCTGCTTATCCGCTAGGGCCCTGCTCAGGGCTCAGGGTGCTGGCCCGCAGCTCTCCCTGTAGGCAGAGTTAATTGCTCTCTTGACTGTTTCTGACATAGCCCTAACACACCCTGTTCTGATGCCTGCCGTGTGTGCCCCACGTCTGTGTCCCTCTTCTCCTTTGTGAGTTCCTCATGGGCAGGGCCATGTCCTGGTCATCCACACAGCAGCAACAAATGCCTATTCAATGAATTCAAGAAAGTAAATGTCTTCAGTGAACCTCTGGGCTGCGACTGAATGCTCTACATTTCTCTCCCTAATTTCCCCTGACCAGCTAGCTGGGTAACCACAGGCTCGGTCTTTGCAAAATTGGAGGAATAGGGGATCCCTTTCATTTAAAAAAGAAAGAAAAGAAGGAAGGAAGGGAGGAAGGGAAGGAAAGAGGAAGTAGGGAAAGAAGGAAGGGGAAAAGGAGGGAGGGAGGAGAAAGTATGTCTTATACGAAAGTCCAGAACATCAAACAGACGAAGTGGACCTGCTCTATGTCAGGCAGGAATGAGGAGGCTAGAGCTGAGCAGCCTGGGGGAGCTCCCTTCCTGAGCAGACAATAGCTCCTTTGGGAGCTGGGGATACCTCCAGGGTGCCAAGGACCTACTGCATAGCCACTGTCAGAAGAAAGTAATAACTGTAATAGCTTGGTTCCTCTCCTCTTTTTTCTCTCTTTCCTCCTCCTCGTTTGAGTTTAAAGTGGAAAATTGAGACAGTTTACTGGTTTACAGTATACTCAGGATGGTAAACATTTATCTAGATCTCTAAGGTCCCTTTAGATCATTCTGATTAGAATTTGCAATCATGAAGGTTAAGCTGGGCTGGAATTTACTTTGTACCATCTATGAAGACAGTGTTTGCTCTTAGTGAAATAAGGCTGGGGAGCCCTCGTACAGTTTAAGCAACTGTTCAGGGGCTTTCAACAGAGCTATTGTTTTTTTTTGAGAAAAATGCTACTGATTACAAGTGAGTATTTTTTTAATTAAAATAGGAACTGTCTAAATTCTTTAAAAGTATTTCATACTGGCTTCAGAGTAATCCAGTGGATATGGGGATTGGAAGTTTATATAAATGAAACAAGACTGACCATTTGATCATTGCTCAAGCTGGGTGTTGTGTACATGGACATTTATCATTCTCTTCTCTCTGCTTTTGAGTATATTTAAAATTTTACATTTCAGAAAGTCCCTGAAGAAGTTCATAATTCAAACTCCATTACTGTTCTTCCCCCGCAACTTAATGCAAATAGCAAGACTAATTGCATTAATAACATGTTTAGCATTAAAACATGTCCAGGTATTTGTTGCCTACAACACATCAGTTGCTTTCTTTTATTCACGAATACCTCTGATCATTCAATATCTGAATGGTAGTATTTAATTTTGTAATTCGTTTGTAGGCATCAGCTTCAGACTCAGGCAGAACTGGTCTTAGAGGAAAACAGGTTGCTGATAGAGCAGTTGGAGATTCAGCAAAGAAAAGCCAAGAACACCCAACAGGAGCGTCTCCAGGAAGGTGAGCGGTCTTTCCAGTGAGTAATGGCAGTACTGTGATGTCATTGTTGTGTCATTTTGCACTTGCACTTGCCCTCATGGCAAGGCTCCTTCCCTTCAAATTGAAAAAAGAGAAAATCATGTTTTTGAGGATGTATTCTTCTTTATTGAAATGCAGCTGTTTATGTTAGAACATATCCAGTCATTACCCATTATGCATTGATTGCTTTCTCTTAGATTCCAGTGTTGCTCTAATTATTCTATATATTTTGCAAATCAATTCTAAGTGACAGCTTTAGACTCAGCAGAACTGGTTTTAGGGGAAATTGTGCCGTATGTATAAATGGGAAGAATCCTATGAGGGAAATATTTGAAACAACACAAGGATCTATACCTGAGTATTTGTTGAATGAGTCAGGAAGTGGGACCATTTGGTCTGTAAACAGTTACTCTGTGCTCCTGACCTTCCTTCAGAGCTGTGGGTGCTGTCAGAGGTTTAATCTCTCTCAGGTATCTTCATGAGCACCTTCTGCCCTGTGTGTCACTCCCTGCCCCTGGGACCCTCACAGTCTATGACCGTGGCCTTTGAAGTGGGCCAGGTTAAGAGTCATTTGTTCCACTTTGATTAAAACCAAAATCTATGAGCAAAAAAGATAGTGGCATTTTTTTCCTTTTGCTTTGCTGATTTTTCTTTTCCCATGCAGAATAATATAAGATAGGAGGCCGCAATACAAGCTGTTTGATTGTTAATCCATGTAACCCCACCTCTCAGTTTTCCTTTCTGCATCTGGTTATTGAACCACTCCCCTTTCCACATTGTGGAGGAGTTAAGTGCCAGCCTCTGCCATTGCTGCTGTTGCTGAAGCGGACAGGCTGGCACGTCACTTGTTTCTGATAGCCAGGTCATTGAAAAGTCAGAGCATCTCTTAAGAGAGTCCAACAGGAGTTTTCCCCACTTCTGGTAGGGCCTCCCTAGACTTTGCATAGCACATATTTGCCCTTATTCTGGCATTATTTGGGGGAGGGGGAGGTAAAGTGTTGTTGAGCCCCCTATCTTTGCGTTCAAGATTAGAAATGACAGGGAAAATTAATACCATATTTACTGAGCCTAATTTTCTCAAACGGATCTGAACAGGTATGATTCTTCTGGTCTTGTGAAGCACAGCCAACCTGTTGGCGTATATGATTCAGTGAGCTACCTATGTTATTTTTCCATATCCCAGAAACAGCTATTTATTTTGATAAACTAATTATTTTTATAGAGTCCAAAGGTTTAAAGGTATGCTATAACACTTCTGTGTACTAGTTTGAACAGATGCCCAGGAAGTACCTTATTATTACATGCTACCATGAAATATTCATGACTGACTTTAGCTACAGGACATAAAAACTTGATGAAAAAAGGGAAGAAAAATAAATTTGGGTTTTAGTTTGTGTTACTAAACAGAGTTTGTCTACCTGGCGCTAGCAGAACCAAACACAAATCACCGAGAATTGCACTGGAGAAAGATTGGCTATTTTATGAGTGGTGCCACCCAGGAAATGGGAAGCTAATGCGCAAAAGCCCAAACTCCCCAACTGTTTACGGACAAGGGGTTTTATAAAGCAAAACCACAAGTCGTTATGACTAAAAGGCTTTGGATTGTGGGTCTTGCTCATTGGTCAAGAGTGAGGTAAGGGTGATAAATCATAACTTTAGGTCTTGAGGTCAGCTGCAGAGTCCCTCAGTCTGGTTTCATGGGGATGTGGCCAGGG
This sequence comes from Lyroderma lyra, assembly GCA_004026885.1. NCBI lineage: Eukaryota > Metazoa > Chordata > Mammalia > Chiroptera > Megadermatidae > Lyroderma > Lyroderma lyra. Next base: position 18,585 of record PVJL010010472.1, on the reverse strand, counting down.
CTCAGGAGCTGGAACACAACTTCTCAGGCCATGGTGTTGTGTTTAGCTTCCCAGAAATCCCTACCTGTGACCCTTCAATCAAGATTTGGCTATTGTTTCTGGCTGCCTCCAGTGGTTAATGCCCAGTAAGGGAAAGGGCTAAGGCTTACAGGACATGCTATGAAGAAACTCATTAGTGCTGGGGCTGTGTTTTTAATCACAATCACACATTAAATCAGGGCCCTTGGTTTCATTTGGCTATATTTGTTGTCCTTGAAAATCTTAGTTTTAGGGGTAATATCTGATGCTTACATGGCTGCTTGTGACTTAAGGCTTCGGTCTTTGGAAAGTTAGTTCCTTGAAGACTGGAATCAAGTCCTGTTAAATATTGTATGCTTAACAATAATATTATGATACTGAACCTCTATAAGAAAAAGTGTATATTTAGTGAATGTTTTATGTAGGGACATTAATTTCTAAATACATGGCCTTTGGTATTAATTTATAAATCTCCAAAGGGTTTTTAAAAGGTAAATTTTTATAAGCTGGCTCTCATTTGTAGTACACAGTAATCAATGATCATGTTTTAGTAAGTCTCCTGTACCAAATGGTTATCCATCTCTTTTGTTTTTCAGTTTCTAAACTGACTAAACAGCTCATGCTTCTGGAGACTAAAACACAGAGCCAGGAAAAGGAGCTAAGTGTAAACAAGGAGCAATTGGAAAGTTTACGTACCGAATGCCAAGAACTAAAAGCACAGCTGGATGGCAAAATTGCAATGGATATTCATGCTTCAATTGTAAATGAGTTAAAAAGGTAAGGATTTAATGTCTTTTCAAGTGTTAGTGAATCTCCACAGACAGAGGTTGTTCCATCCTTTTCTGACTCATTTAGCTATAAGAGCACAAGTGTCTGAGTCTGAGAGTTGTAAATATTGTGTTAAAGTAGAATATGGCTGTCCTTGTACGTATGTGTTGTGTGATTTTTTTTCCCTCTATTCCAGCCTTTATTGGTTTTAGAACCAAAGATAATTTAAAGGAGTAGGACTGGAAACCTAGATATCCAGTAATAAGGAACTGGTTAAAAGAAAGGATACAACCATAACGTGGAATACAACATAGCCATTAAAAGTGATGTTACAAAAGATTCTTCTTGATGTGGGAAAATATTAATAGCCTGTAGTGTGAAATATTTTTTTATTTGTTATTATTCATAAACCACAGAAAAATGCCTATATCATTAAGGAAAAGGCAGCATTTTAGATATAGGGGATTTTCATGAAATTGGCTTAGTTAAGACCAAAAAGATAACATGGATATTGCAAGGTTCACCTTAAATAGGCTAATAAACACAACTTGAAACATAGATGAGTCTTGCTGTTCTGTGAGACAGCATAGGGGTTTCCTCAGTATTTAAACGTATTAACATAACCAGTTTATATAAATCTAAACATGAAAACCAGTCTCCCACAGGTTTTGAGATGGCATTCACCATCTCTTGAAACGTTGAACATTATTAATCAAGTTTAGTCATATCTTTAGAAGGGAAAAACAGCTAGAGACTGACACCCATCTGAGGACCACCCTTGAGTAGCACTGCCCCAGTGAATCCTGCAAGCGTGTGCACAGGCTGCAGCCACGTGACTGTCAGCTGGAAAATGGGTTCGTAGAGTTTGCTATAAGGACACAATGAAATATCCTGCAGTCACACAAAGATTTGCGAGTTGGCAGCATAATGACACTAAAGTACACGTAGTCCCTTTGAGTGCCGATTATGCCCCTTGGTTCCCTTTATATGTGTTTTGCATACTGGCAAGCTAACTAAACTCGTGATGCACGGATAGCTGGTCATGCCGTAAGGGTGATGGGGGCGGGACTCTAGGCCGGGGGCGGGACACGTGGAAGTATCTGGGGTACAGGAAATGTTCTATTTCTTCACCCATGTGGTACTCACATGGGTGTTCATTTTATAATTATTTGTTAAAGTATGCATTTATCTTTTATATGCTTTTCTATACGTATATTTCACAATTTAAAACAAGTTTTAAGTCGTCGTGTTTTTACCAGAAAAACTGAAAGCAGAAATGGTCAGTAGAAGTTTCCTCTGGGGAATGAGACTCTAGGAGTAGCATAGGAAACCTTTTATTAAAATTGTTTTCAAAGCAACTATTTACCCCACCAAATATTATAACTGTCAACTTTTTGTGAATTGTTTCCACCTTTTTTAGTTTGTTTTACGAACGAAATTGTTAGAAACACAGCTGAAGCCCCTTTTAAATTATCCGTAGTCCCACCCCACAACTTTCCAAAAGCAATCACTGTCATAAATTCGGAATTATATTTCTAGTTTGTTTTTTGTTTTTATATGTTTCCATGAGGAACAGACAGTATTTGGGGTGTGTTTTAAGTTTACATAAATAAATTCATAATCTCTAGTATCTTGACTTTTTTTTTTTTTTTTTTAATTCATTTTTATTGTTAGACTTATTGGGGTGACATCTGTTAGCAAGGATTACATAGGTTTCAGGCATATAATTCTACAGTGTATCTTGACTTTTTACACTCCATTTTTAAAACATCTTGTTGAAATAGAGTTTATTCTTTTTAACGGCTGCATGGTGGTATTTCATTTTATGAAATACTACATTTAATATGAAATACCACATTTTACTTGACCTGTTAATGGAAACTTAAATTGGTTTTAAGTTTGCCCCATTAAGCAGTGCCACAATAAACTTTCTTATACATGTTGTCAGAGTTTTCCTAAATACGTACCTGGAGGTGGCATCGTTGGGCTGTAGAATAAACACATTTTCTAAAGATTGCTTTCTAAGGTGGTTGTGCACACCCACCAACACTTCCCCAACCTCTCCTATCGTCTTTGGTTGCTTTTCACTGTGAACTTTTCTTCACTCATTGATTTGGTACTAGGTGAGTGTATTACTTTGGCAAAAAATACCTTCAAATGAAATTCTAAAATCAAAAGAAAAGACGGAAAAGAAAAATGATAAATTAAAGGATGAGTTTAATTCAAACCTCCCTTCTGTGGTTTTTGTCTACATGATGTCCTCTGCTTTTTTACTGAAACTAGTAAACGAGAAGTGGAAAATTCCTAACTGGGTTTTCAGGGAGCCATTCCAGGCTGAAGTCATTGAACTTCTGTGACAAGTGAGGCAGGCCCCAAACACATGTACAACCAGAGGCTTGTCCTCCAGCCTGCCGGCAAGCCAGGAAGTAAACCCCACCTTGTACGCAGAGGCCCCATCTCTCAGAACATCGGGCAGCCTCTGTGTGTGTGGCCTCAGCTGCTCAATCCTGGTTATTACATGAAAATTGTCTAAGACAGCCAATAAAGGAATAGCTCTTTTCTTAAGCATTACTTTGCCAAAATTATATAGTAAAATTGGATATCCTCCTTGTTCTTTTGGTTCTTTTATCATAAAAACATACAATTACTGTAGTATGATGTAAGACTTGTAGCATTAGAATTTGAGGGAGAGAAATTATTACTATGTACAAGAAAAATGGAGCTGTTTTAAGTTGTTTCTGAAAGGAACAGGGTATGAATAAGCATATATGTATACATAGACATAAGCAAAAATTGTGGGCCAAAGAGGGGATCAGATCATTACTATTAAAGAAGTGTGTGCCCAACCATGTCCTCTCTCCTGTCCTCTGGGAGCTCCGTCCAAGGTCCTCCAGGGGCTGGGATGGGGACATGTTTCTTCAGAGGCCTGTACATGACCCACCCAGGGGCTAGAGGGCTGTCGATCACTCACCTGGCAGTGGCTGCCTCCTTTTAGCCTCGGTATGGTGGATCTGAGCCTGTGATGTTTTTGTCCATTAGCCAGTTGCAGAAGAAAGAAGAGAAAGAAAGTGCTGAGATGGAAGAGTTGATGGAAAAGTTGGCAGTCCTGCAAGTGCAGAAAAAGAGCCTGCTGCTAGAGAAGAGCAACCTGACAGCCAAAATCAGCGCGCTGGAAGCCGAGCTCGCAAGGACACAGAAAATAAATAGGTTTCGATGTATTTTTTTCTTAAACTGTTTTTTCTAATAGTAAAAGAGACAGCTGAAGAATATTCTTTTTCTGACATCGGCTACAGAAAGGAGTAATTGACACTATTAGATATCAAGTACAGTAAAAGCTTTTCTGTTGACCCACCTTAAGCAACAGTTCTCACGTCTGTAGCTTACATAGGGTTGATCATCATAATGATGATCCCAAGACTCTGAACATTCTAGAAGTTCTTTCCTAACCATTCCCCAGAAGTCCACTTTGATATTACTGAATTCCTTTTTCAGAACATGAGTCAAAAGGTAATAGAATAATATAGAATTAGCCTATTAATTGTGTTAAACATTCTGTGATTCCTATTGACTTGACTTTGAGTTAGTAATTATATTTAGTTTAAAATTGAAGTGAGCTACCTTTTCTCACCTTGAAACTTTAGGTTGCTGAAGAAGAATATTTAAATGCTAACATACTTGCTGTTTTTGTAATGCAGATATTCGCTATACCCTAGCCATTCAGGCTAATAAGTTCTTTATTCCGCTGTTTGGGGGAACCCTTTAGGAGATCTCAAAAGAAAATTGCTGTCCTCAAAAAGGAGGTGAAAAATGCCATGGTGGATGAAATGTCTGCTCACCAGTACCTGGCAAATCTCGTTGGCTTGGCAGAGAATGTAACCCATGAACGTGACAATCTTATGCATTTGGTAGGTTTCCTCAGTTACTTCGAGTACACTGCAAATTAATATGTAAACATAATTCTAAAAGTATTTTTTTATTTTTACAAAATCCATAAAACGTTTCATCTTTCAAAATTTCAACAGCAAATTTTCAAATTCTCCAAAATTTTATCCTTCAATCATGGGAGGAAACATTTTTGAAAGGTGAATAACCCAAACTTTTAAATAATAGCAAATATTTTAGAAGGTAAACTAATAGAATTAGTTCATTTAACTGAGTAGGAACAATAGTCATCAGGTGTTCATTACACCCAGAGATGCACCTTTATATTCTCTCTGTAAAGCTAACAGTATATTCCCTGTTTGAAGATAAAACGTAAGAGCCACAGGCAGGTTAAATAGAGTTCATCCTGAGAACGTAGTTTATAGAGCACAGTAATGTTCACCCCACATTGTTTCTAATAGCACCAGTCCCAAGGAAGGGAAACGAGGAAATTATTGGTGGTTCTAGATGATGGAACAACACCCCAGCCAGCAACAGTGACGCAATAGGTGTGATTCCTGGCACCTGCACCTCCACATTGATTTTTAAAGGATGCCTACGGCAGATTGTACAATGAAAGAAGATAGATGTTGTGCCAACATACAGGCATTGAAAAACGTCTGGCAGGATTTACTGCAACGTGTAACAGATATTACAAGGGGTGGAATTACAAGAGATTTTCAAAAATTGTTTTACTTACCTGCATTTTGTGACTTTTGTGCATTGAACACATGTTGCTTGTGTACACTTAAACGTGTGTGTTTAAGCAGTGTTGCAAGTCTGTGGTAGTGGAGGATCAGAAGTAACAGGTTAACCGATGTTCTTACAAAAGAGACCTGTAGGCTTTCTGAGAATCAAGTTGGCAAACTTGGAAGGAACTTGGCCCTTCTCCAGGGTGAATGAGGTGTGTAGAATCTGTCAGGATGTGTCCCAGACTTTCGTTCCCATTTCCTAGAAAGATAATTAAGTTCTTCCATAGGAAAGTGGACATAAGTTTTAGCCATTGTTTCTGTAAGAAATACAAATAGCACACAGCTCTTGGGAGAAAATATGGATCGATCTTTGTTTGTGATAAAAGCAATGCTGATTGAGCCAGTCTTGAGATACCATTCTGTACTTACATTAATGTTACAAAAAACAATTTTTAATTATATAATAGTAGTTGCTGGCACAGTGTGATAAGCCTGGTTATACGTTATTAGTGATTTCTGAGTCCTTCCCAGAGTCTTTTAAAAACCATTTGACTGTGACACAAGCATGGCAAGAGTCTAAAAAGCATGCAGACTTCCTGACCCATGCATCCCTCTACTGAGAAGTCATGACCCCAACCCAAGTGCTGAACTCTGGCATTTTCTAAAAGCAGCAACAAGCACCTGTTTCCACTTCTGCCCTGCCTCCTGGGCTTACCCACTGGGGTATCAAGAGGGCAAAGAGGAGGCTTGTTGCAAAACAAAGTGCCAAACAGACCTGCTCATCTAGCAGACATTCATGGAGACCCAGCTTCTAGGTGTCAGGGCCACTGTGAAGACAAAGCCATCTGGTTTGCAGGGCAGGATGCACAGGTTCCCCTAAGATGCAGGTCCACGTGGGCCAGAGAACAGCCCCAGCTTCCATGGTGAAGTTGGGATCCTTCCTGACCCTCAAACGGTCCCCCTTAGGCCCATCCCTCATATTTGTGGGCCCAAGATGGAAATATAACTGGAGGCCAAATACCATGTGTCCCAGTACTTAAAAGTTACAAATGAAGACTCTTGATGAAATGTGTTTTCTCCGCCTGCCTTGACCTCTGTTGTTATGGCTTGAAAACCAGGCCTGAGTTTAGAATCCTCAGAACCCCTCAGATGGTGGGGGGCGCTGCTCTCATCGCTCCCCCCCGGCCCCACCCACCATGAGGGATCTCTGAGTACACACAGGCACTGCTGTCCCCTTGGTCCTTACCCTTGGGACCCCCAAGGCCTGCCTCTCTAGCTGGGGTCCAAGGTCGGTACTGGCTGCCTCTGCCCTGTCCAGGGGATTATGGGCTGTTCATGCCCACCTTACCTCCCGGGCCTCATGAGAGCCCCCTGTCTCTTACTGATACTGGCATCTTAATTTCTGTAATGATCCTACCTCTGGGATGTGTTTTTCATGTGACCCGTGGCAAGTTATTTAACTCTCTTATTTTTCCTGTCTGAAAATTGAATTGCCACAACTACTAGCCTACTTTAGAAGGAATGCTCACTTTTACTTTCTTTTTAAAAAAATTTTACCGTTTGAAATAGTTCATTCATAGTGCATAGTAGTTCATATCCCATGTGGCTATTAATCTAAATCATTCAGCTTCAAATGACATTCATCTTGAAACTACTACTGCCCATGACATTTGTTTGGAAAAGGGCATTTTGCATTCATGTTGTTATCCTTCATTTTGTTATTATTCAGATGACTCAGGATAAAGTTTTTTTGCATCATGGCACTTACTCCTTGGATATGGTTGAAGGAATGGTATATTCCACAAGTACAGAGAAGTGTACTAGAAGCCCTCTCCCATATTCCCCTTGTCGGGCGGCACAGGTCTGCCTTTGTGCCCAGCAGGGGTGCCCAGCGTGCTGTCCCAGCTCTTGCACCTCCTTAGCTATTGGCCCAAGTTCTGCCCATAGCCCTCCTGCAGGGTGTGGGAATTCAGGTAGGGAGCAACCCAGGGGTTGGGCGAGGACAGGTAGCAGGATGGAGACTACTTGCAAGTAATAATACTCTTCGCAGAAGAACTTTTTATTATTTTAATTTTTCCTGTAAAACAGACCCGCTCCTTTTCTTTTTTTCACCTTTCTCCTTAGGCCAAATGTTTAGAAAATGAGAAAGATGGAATTCTCGACAGACTTGTAGAAAACACCGTTCACTTCGGAAGGTTAGAGGAAAAAGTCAAGGTAAGTGGTCGTTTCACCTTAGAGAGCCCATTTTCAAATGGGAATGAAGGCTTACTATGTGCAGATCTCTGTGTTTAAGAAAGTGGTATACTTTGCATGTATATATCACTAATCATCCATGGCAGGGCTAGGTAAGATGTGGGTCGTGGTCCCCTGGTGGACCTTCAGGCAATTGGGGGTGACTGACTAAATAATAAAATAAATAGCTAGTGGATCACGACACTTGGAGAAGTAGCCCTTGCCCCGAAAAGGTCTGTCCAGGCCTGATCTGTAGAGTAAAGCAGTAGGCTTTCACTGGCAGAAATAGTACCTCTCCAGAAATAGCATCTTTCTACTCATTAAATAAACTTCAGCTCATTTGCACAATAGGATACTATGCAGGTTTTTTTGTTTTTGTTTTTGTTTTTTTAATAAAGATACAGAAAAATCTCCAGGCTACCTCCTTAAGTTCACGTCCAGGCCTTAGGATCAAGCGTCGTTCTGTTACTGGTTCAATCAGAGAGCAGCGTAGACCTGCCCCTTTCTTGCTTTGTTCTGATCCCCCCCTCCAATTTCTCTGCCCAAGAAAGGCATTCTCATTGTGCCAACTCTGCTCCCCTTGGCCACCCCCCTCACCCCACCTCCATGGTCCACTGCAGGTCTCCCAGCATGCAGGCACACCAGTTTCTCTTGGGCAGGGGCAGGGAGAGGACCAGCAGGCTGGAGGCCTGGGTGGAGGACAGTAAGCCTGTGAGCTTTGAAAGGGAAGGTACTCTGAGGGCACCGAGCTCCAATCATAGACAGCAAGATCTAGGATCTGTGGGCTCAAGGGCATGTATGTACAACAGTGATTTTAAAAGGGCCTGAGGAGTGGAGAAATAGATAGCATATGATATGTTGGAAAATAACAAACCCAGAAACGCAAATGAAAATATCGGCTGGCCGTGTGTAAATGCTCATACGAGTGGTATTGGGTGAATGGTATATATAGAGAGGGCTGTCCGGTAAGTATCCAGCCATATAATATGAAAAATAGAGGCATTTAATGGCTGGATATTTTTTCCCAGACAGCCCGCGTACATATATACATATGTATGCACATGTAAATGTATGTTGTGATTTTGTTTTATTTGAGGGAACTTAAGGTTTAGTCCTGAGTTAGTTTTAAAAAGTTAAAACAAATTTAACTTAAAATTGCTCAGACCCACATGTGTGCCCTGTTGCAAAGAATACATTTTATTTTTCCTTTGTTTCGTAAATATTGCTTAAGTAACAAAAACATGAAGATTTTGGAAGCTGAATTGCCTTGTAGGTCTTGATTTGCGGGGGCTGTGGACAGAGAAGCTGCCTGAGGGCCTTTCTGGTTTCTAGTAGGGTCTGTCCCCTGCAGCCTCCCTGAGCTACCCTGACGGGGGTAAATCACCTCCCTCCAACAGAATTCAGGAAAGATGAGCACACCCTCCAGGGAATCACTGTTCCCATTTATAAGGGGTGGTGGCATTTGGTGGTCACCACATTCTCAACATCAACCTAAGGTACTCCTTTCCTCTGGGACCCAGAACAGCTCTGCTCTTCCCCTCAAATGTGGGCTTTACCCCATGGCATGGCACTGATTGAAGAAAGGGCTCTTTTGCTAAAAGGAAAATTGAAAATTCCTGGTGGTAGGAATGATTTGATTTAACCAGACAGCCTATGGAGTTGTGCTGACTTCTAAGTGCCATCATAGATTCCTAGCAGGGATCTTAGTTTTCGAGGAATTTGATCTGTGTGATATAAAGTCTGCATCACAGAATGTTTACTGTCTGATACAGTTTTAAAGTAAACGAGGATACGGTAGATTTAGTATTAAATTACTCCTAGCAGTCATAATCTGGACACCAAGCAGAATAGATCAGTAAAAGAGAAATCCACACCTAGACACTTGGTAGCGAAACTATAGAACCCCAAAGGCAAAGAGAAAATCTCTTTAAAAATGTGGAAGGTTGAAAATGTTTTTACTCATTTTGCACCTACAAGGTCAAAAATTAAGATGTTTTGACAATACAATGACATGAAGCAGTGGGAGCTTTCCTGCATCGCTTCTGGGGCTGGGACTTGGTTCAGACATTTAGTAGAATAGAACATTCACATAGAGCTCACAACCCAGCCGTCCCTCCCTTGAATATACACTCTTACTGCAAAGGAAAGTCTTTGCACTTACTCACCAGAAATCATGTGAAGAAAGGACCACATCAGTACTGTTCATAATTGTCCCACATTAACCCAATATTCATCACTCTTTATATTACACGTATCTCCTGTTTATTGTAGTTGTAGTTTAATTTTCCCATTTTTGTCTTCTAACCTTCATATTAGCTTTTTAAGTGGTTGATTTACTGTGTTTACTACACATTTGGTTTTACCAGTGAGATTTTTTTCTTTTTATTATTTTCTCATTTCTAGTTATGTGGCTTTTTCTACATAAAGAAGACCCTTCAACATTTCTTGTCAAGTTGGTTTAGTGGTGGTGAACTCCTTTAGTATTTGCTTGTCTGGGAAACTCTTCATCTTTCCTTCAATTCTGAATGATAACCTTGCCAGATACAGTATTCTAGGTCATAGGTTCCTTTCTTTTAGCACTGTAAATATTTCCTGCCACTCCCTTCTGGCCTGCAAAGTTGCTTCTGAGAAATCTGCTGATAACGTGATGGGGTTTTCCTTGTATGTGACTTGTTTCCTTCTTGTTGTCTTGTTTCTTTACTCTTGCCATTTTGTGTGTCTTGATGGGGGTCTCTTTGGGTTCATCTTGTTTGGAACACTGCTTCTTGGACCTGGATATCTGTTTCCTTCCCCCGAATAGGCAAGTTTTCTGCCATTATTTATTCAAATATACATTTTCCCCCTTTCTCTTGCTCTTCTCCCTCTGGAATCCCTAGAATGCAGACTTCAAAGCATTTAATATTGTCCCGGAGGTCCCTTGTACTATTCTCATTTTTAAAATTATGTTTTCAAAGAAATGAACAAATAAACAAATAACCCATGGACACAATCAATAGTTTAATGTTTATTTGGGGACAAGTGGGTTAGGGAGGAGAGAAAGGGGAGGGGGTGGGAGAGGAGCGGGGGAAGCTAAATATAAGGTGATGGAAAGAGAAGTCACATTAGGTGGTGAACTTATTATACAACAAGTTGACAATGCACTGTAGAATTGTATGCCTGAAACCTATGTAATCCTTGCTAACAGATGTCACCCCAAAAGGTCTAACAATAAAAATGAATTAAAAATAAATAAATAAAATTATTTTTTCATTTTGCTGTTTGGATTGGGTGATTTTCACTATTCTGACTTTCAGGTTGCTAATCTGTTCTTCCGTATTAACGAAACTGCTTTTTTTTTTTCTAATTTATTACTCATTTCGGTTATTATATCCTTTATTTCTGGTTCTTTATTACATTTCTAACTTTTTGTTGAATTGCTCTCTGAGTTCCTCTATTCCACTCTCAAGTTTGTTGGGAATCTTTAGAAGCATTTCTTTGATTTCTTTATCAGGCACATGAGTTACCTTCATTTCATGAGCATTTTTCTCTGGGGGTTTTTCTTGTCCCTTCCTTTGGGGCATAGTCTTCTGTCTCCCCATTTTGTTTGACTTTCTGTGCTTGTCCCTCTGAGTTAGATGAAATAGCTTTCTCTCCCACTCTGTTTGCCAGGTGTTTTCAGTAGGCTAGTTATAGTCGGGGCAGGCACGTGCCATGTCTGGTGTGCCATCTGGCTAGCAGGAGTGGGTTCTAGGCAGGGCAGCTGTGTGTGTGTGCTTCCTTGCCCTTCTGTTTGCCCAGTGTGGCCCAATGTGTGCTTAGAGCACTCTGATGCTTTAAAATCTGCTGCCTGAACCCACTCTGGGTGGGGCTGCTCTGAATGTACATGTGGCAGTGTCCCACTGTTTCTGCACTGTCTCCAGGTGGGGCAGCTCATGTGCACTCACAAGAGCACCCCACTATCCCTGCACTTTCTCTGGATGAGCTAGCCCTACATGTGGGTACATTTTACTAGTTCCATACTCTCTCCAGGTAGGGGTGTCCTGCATGCACACTCAGCCCACTGTGTCCACACAGCAGTAGCAGCATCAGCAGCACCAGCACCCTGCTGCACCTGCTGGATCAGTGTCCAGGTGGAGGGACCTCATGTATGCATACTATGGCACTTTCATGTTCCTGCTCTATCTAGTGCGAGGAGGAGTGGCTGGGGAGGTGCTACAGTGGCCCTGCAGTTCTGCCAGACAAGGTGGATAGAGCTCCTGCCCACTACCCAAGTGCAGCGGAAATGTAAACAGTGACGCTCACCAGTTCCTCAGGTCCTGGATAGGTCTCTCCCCTCCCAGGGAGCTCTCACACTCCCCCAGCCTTCTCTGTGCAGTCTTTTCTTGTTTGTTGTGCAGCAGCTGTTCAGTGTCTCTGAATACTGGAATTGCTCTAAATACAGGTGTAAGTTCAGGTTGTTCTTCTGAGGGTGCAGGCTCAGCATTGTCCTATGCTACCATCTTGGACCTGCCTCCAGAATGTCATAATTTCTAAAAAGAATTGAATCTGTAGCAATTAGGGAGTTCCCTGATGGTGTAGTGGCTTAAGGCTTCGGTGTTGGCTCTGTCAGCGCTGCGGCCTGGGTTCGATTCCCAGTCAGGGAGCTACCCACATACCAAAAAACAAAAAAAAACAAAACAAAACAAAAAAGAATCTGTAGCAATTATAAGTCAGAATCTCTGTGACAACAGTTTTAGAAAGGCTTAGAGGGAAATTTATAACCTTAAATACTATGCAATAAAAACGTAAGTAGGAAAATAAATGAATTAGGCTTTTATCTCAGTCATCTCTTTACCAATAGGGTATGACAAATCTTGCCAGATCCTTCTATTTTAATTTTATTTAAAGCATGTAAAAAAAACAAAACAAAACAAAAAAAACAAAAAACAAGGCATGATACAAATTAGAAATTTGGTTTTGTCATATTTGAAATTCTTTGATTACTTTATATGACTTTTACAATCAGGCTTGCCTTCCTAGGTCAGGTCAGACCTGTCTGGGGACAGCTCTGACAGCCCAAGGAGGTGGGTAGGGTGGGTCGCCAGGAAGCCATCGACCTGGGTAGCAGGTGACAAGCCTTCACTCACCGAGTCCCTTCTCCTTCACTAGGGGTACAAGAGGCAGTCAACACTGAAGGTGGATGACATGAGACACCGTCTGACAGAGCAGCGGGAGGACTTTGCTAGCAGGACAGCTCAGTACCAGCAGGAAATGAGGTACCTCCAGCGGATGCTGCAGGACAAGCAGGATGTCCTGGACGAGGCCCTGCAGCAGAAAAGGTAGGGCAGCGTCAGCCCCTTGTCATGTTTGCTTTTGAATTTTTGGTAGAATTTTCCAGTAAAACCCTCTGGATGATTTTTGTTTATTTAATGGCTTTTTTTGTGTTTGTTTTTGCATTTTAGTTTCCTCTCAATTTAATATTGGTCTTGATTTTTATTTGCTCCTCATTTTGTTTTCTTTTTAAATTTTCTCCCATTAGTTGACACATGACAGTGTGTAAGTTTAAAGTGTACAATGTGATGATTTGATAGATGTATATATTGTGAAATTATTACCAAAATGAGGTTAGTTAACACAACCTTCACCTTACACAGCTACTGTGTTGTTATTGCCATTATGGTGAGAACACTTAAGATCTCTTAGCAACTTTGTAGTATACAATACAAGATTGTTAACTATTATTTTATATAAATATTTTATATATGTGTGACAACGCCGGTGTATGAATTCAGCTCTGGTTGTGTTGACTCTTGCCCTATGTGGCTTATGCTTATTTCCTTCCATGCACAATAATTTTTTTTTTTTTTTTTTACCATGAAATCATACATGGTTGAATTTAATCTGTGGAATCCTGATTGTCTGCACTGGGGAATGTTTTTCTCCAGGAAACATGTGCATTTGCTTCTTTTTGGTACCAGAGAATATTTCCAACCTGGAACCACTTTTTAATTTTAGTTAATAATTTTAAAAAGAGGTTCTAATAATGCTTTTTAGGAAAATACCATACATATGCCTCCACTTTCCTGCCTCATTCTGGCGTACATAGTTCAGAGCGTTATCTAGGAAGAAGAGAAACATGGCTATGAGAGAGTTTAGGGTTTTCTGTCACACCCAGGTTGCATGGACCTAAGACCTTGTCTCCATTCTGCAGAAATCTGGGTTTCCATTCTGGGCTTTTGTTCTCAGGGCAAGACCAACGTTTTCTTTACCTGCCTGATTTCTTTACCTGATTTCAGTTTAGTCTTCATTTTTTTCTGCCCTATTCTTTGAATTTAGCCGTGCATTTATCACGATTGCTGTAATTTATCAAACACCTAGGTGATTTGGTGCTAGAAAACAGAAGTCAGGGGATTCTTTTAGACATAGTTTAAGACTTAAGCCTGTCCAACCCACAGCCTGCCGGCCGCATGAGGCCCAGAAGGGCTTTGAATGCGGCCCAACACAAATTCGTAAACTTTCTTAAAACATTACAAAAATGATGCCCGGACCTTTCTTTAGCTCATCAGCTGTCGTTAGTGTGAGTGTATTTTATGTGTGGCCCAAGGAAATTCTGCTTCTTCCAATGTGGCCCAGGGAAGCCATCAGGTTGGACCCCCCTGGTAACTGGTGCTCAACACTCAGCAGACATTTTGGGACTCAGAAGGAAGCACAGTTCACAAGAAAAATGGATTTGTGGGCATGTCACTGGCCTTCTGGAATCTCAGTGTTCTCCTCTTTAAACAGTGGTAATCCAGTTTCTAACATCTTCCATAACCGGAAGTGCCTTTGAGGAGCTGGCCTCCCCACCCCGCCATCCTGCCTAAGGCCTGCTTCCCCACTGGTGGGGTTTGCTGTTCTCTCGCCCGCAGTCCTCGTGGAGCTTCTCATCCTTGCATGAGGTGGGGCCTGGTCTCCTGGTCTGTTACCCCCGTGGACCACGGCCCTGTGAGGACATGGACACATTTGTCTGCCCTGTTTCCTCAGTACCCCACTTGATACCTGTCACCAAAAAATACTGCTTTGCTGCCCTTTCCTTTTCTCATAAGCCTCAGTCTCCTCTGGGCACTAGCCCTCCTGGTGCCTGGTCTAGGCCTGTCTTCTCTGTGTCCTCGGTTATGATCCCCACACCCCCCCATGGTCCCCTCCCTACCCCCTTACTAACTCTTTACATCCGGGCCCATCAGTGACTCTCTGGATGGATGCCTGTGAAAGGTGCCTGAGTGTTGCCCAGGTCACAGAGGGAACGAGCATAGGGGACACAAGAGAGGCCTACAGGGCCCATGCCATGTGGGTGCCCCCGGCCAGGCCATTGTATATAGGTCAACCACTACAGTTACTGTATTTTATTTTTATGCATGTTTATTCTGTAGAGAAACAAAGCATATGTGCATTGATGGCAAAATAAGAGGCAGAACTTAGAGAGGAAAGATAAAAAGTTGTTTTCAGCCTGTGTCTCAGTATTTTTTTTGCTGCTTCCGGGGACCTTGGTGCTTCGTTCAACACTGGGAGTCTTCGCTTCAGAACTAAGCACAGTGGGGCCTGTTCTCTGAGGTTAAGTTCCACTTGAGTTCTTGCCACTTTGGGATTCATAAGGGCTCTATAAATATTTTTTTTAGTTGGTGCTGTTTTAAACTCTTCCTTTGTTTTGTTTCTTTCTCAGAGCGGTGGAAGGCGAGCTCGAAGTTGTTTGGGAGTCCACCTCCAAGGAAAACCAGAGAATCCGAGACCTTCTCCAAGCCAGGCTGCAGAGGACAGGCGTGTGGGACAGCACCAGAACTTCCGAGGATCCCTTCCTTGATGGCATCTCTCAGGGAGCCCTGCTGGATGGCTGCGTCTTCACCTACTGTGACCTGAAGCCCCCTCCCACCAGCCGCCAGAATATTCTGGAGCCCCTGGGCTATGGCCCCGCAGCCTGAAAGGTCTGCCTTAACCGCTTCAGGGGAGGGCACAGATCCCCCCTGACACTGCAGTGCTGCTGCTTCTCAGGGCAGGGAAGAAATACGCTGTCTCAGAAATGTAATCCAGGGAGCTCCCTGGTGGTGTAGTGGCTTAAGGCTTCGGCGCTGGCGCTGTCAGTGCTGCGGCCTGGGTTCGATCCCAGCCAGGGAGCTACCCACATACCAAAAAGCAAAAAAAAAAAAAAAGAAAGAAAGAAATGTAATCCATTTTTTATATTTTACTTTATGTGCTACGAAACTATTTTTTAGCCAGTGCGTGTCTTCTGGCCACATTGCCACTGAGGCGAGCTCTGTGAGGCCCATTGCTCAGGCTAACAGGTGGACCCGATGAGCTGGCCCGTCTCTGGGCTCCTAGAAGTCACCCGCAGGCACGGCCAGGCAGGACCGAGTGCTCCTGTGTGGGGGAGAAATTGGATTGGACAAGCCTGTCGATGGGCGCAGCCATGGTGATCCTGTACGTTCGCTCTTGCTGGTAGGAAACAAGGCCCTGGTGCTCACGAACCAGGGCGTTTCCTAAACCTGTTCCACCCTCTCCCCTAGGCCTTCTCCGACCTCCTGGGAAGGTGAATTTTCTAGGACCACATAGCCCCTCTCTCGCTTTGCGAGCCCTGACTTTGAGCACCAGGTTGGGGTCCCTGCCCCACTGCCACCACCAAGGAGGATGCCAGGGCCCGTGGTTCTGCTCCACTCTGTGCCACCTCCTCAGGTAGATGATCCCAGGCTCTCAGGACCATTCCCTGGGACTTTCTGATTGTTATGCCAGCTGTCAGGGCTGCTTGTCCCCGACATGCTGTAAGAACCCAGGGACATCAAGCTACAAGGGACCCTGGACAGTGGTATGGAAGGGTAGAGTCCTACGGCACACCTGTTTACAAAACCCCTCCTAGTGAAGGCCCGTGTTGTTTCGGGTGAGCAAATAAGCCCTAGCGTTGGTCCTTGGTCACGTGTACAGGTTACACATGTGCTCTTTGATGGTTAAATGGGAAACTGAGATAGTCATCGTTTTACATTTTATTAAACTTGTTAAACAGTTAAACAATTGTAATTTCTTATCATTTTACCAGGGGTAGAAAGACTCACCAGGATTTAAAACTATGTATCACCTCCTTAGGAGGTGACTTAGCCAGTAACTTTGATGTAGAGAGGCTGAAGGGTGGCAGCAGTCCCACTGTCTCTCACCTTCCCGACCTGTGCTCAGGGGATGGCTTGTCTGCAGGAACACTGCCATTATCACATCACCTAGAAAACCACTTTTGTCATTCCTGTCTTTTTCCTGCCTTCTGTGAGGACATTTTATCTCGAGGAAAGGACATTTTTACATTTCTGCTTTAAGTTTATTACACATTACGAATGTAGTTTGCAAGTTCAGTGAACCCTGGCCTACATGGCCGGGTGGGGCTAGCAGTCCTGCAGCACTTGGGCTCAGCCAGCCCCCTGCTGGGGGCAGATCAGTTCAGAGTCTGGGATGCAGAGGAGAGCAAGGCAGGGGCGGCTGTAAAAGCAGGCCACTGGGAGGCAGAGACCAGACTGTTGGGGTGCTTCATAGAGGATCTGAAACACCCTGGGCCTTCCACAATGCACGGGGTCAGGAGCAGAGGAAGGCCATGGGCCTGGAGGTGGCTGTGGACGGCGAAACCAGAGTGGTCCAAGGAGACCTCGGGCTGCTAGGAGGGGGCACCTGTTCTACTTCCTACAGGTTTCCCACCTGAGCAGGAGCCAGTTCCATTCTTTCTTGGTCTTGCTGAGGCTTCATATGGCTCTAGAAGTGTCCTGATCAGGCTGGAAGTAATCCAAGGCACACAATGATAAAACACGAGCCAGGCACTTGAGTGAGCCCCATTGCCTTTAGCTTTATAGTCGTACTGTGGTGCTCGACTGCTTCGAAGCTTGTCAATTATGGTGCTCGACGCATTTTGATGTGAAAATTTTGTCCTGGTCCTTGTCGTTTGTTTGGTACTCGATACACAAGCTAGAACTTGTGGGTGTGGATTGCCTTGTGACTTGCTACCCTTTCCCTTATGGGAAAAATTTGTTTGGTACTCACCATTTTTGGTACTTGCTACGCCACCCCGAAACCAATTAATGACAAGTACCGAGGCACCACTCTACAAAAAAGCAGTCCTGGGGAAGTTGGGGCACAAATGTGGGTGTGAGTTTGGCATGAGAGCAGGTAAGAGGCCGTCCTCAGTGTTCCATGTGACCCGTGCAGAGAGACAGTGGGGTCAGAAGGGACTTCTTTGCACCTTGACCTCTGAGAAGAGTGGGAGACACCACCAGCTTCATTCTGTAGAGAGCGGTACGGTTGTCGAACTGAAGAGAAAGGAGAACATTTTGAATTCTGTTGATTTTGATTGATTTATTCAGCAAATGTCCATTAGGTGCTTATCTCTGACACTGTGTGTTGAGAGCAATAGCAGTGACAAAGGCATGCTCAGCAGACAACAGCTAGGACGGGACCCCAGAGCCATGAGTTTCCACCGCAGGCGGGTCTCACATTCTAGTTACAGGAAAGCTGTCACACGGAGCCCGTGGGTGCATGAACCTACCTTTTTGAATTTTATGAAATTTAAACATAGATTAAGTATTTCTGATGAAATCTGGCACTGGAATGGAGATGTGCTAAACACATAATATATACACCAGATTTTGAAGACACTGAACAAAATGGGTGACAGCTCACTAAAAATTTTTATATTTCATATTGGTTGTATTTTGTATCTATTGGGCTAAATAAATTATTTAAATTGAATTGACCTGTTTTGTCTTTTTTACTTTTTTAAAAAATTTATACTAAGTATTATATGCTGCTGCCAGTGTATATAAAATAATTACCCTTGTGAAAAAGAAATTCATGAAACTTCAGAGAGGTAGATGTTAGGGACTGATAAAAGCAGAGGTTTGTATAATACGTTGTATGGCACATGTCACAGGAATAAGCTTTTTGTACAGGCTTCAGATTTAGCTCTCCTTTGAATATTCACTGGTCCATGAAAAGTGGC